>JADBJN010000005.1:1145-68191 GCA_018290095.1 Polypedilum vanderplanki
CTTTGAATAAAAATAAATTCAGATGCTTTCATATGAGAACATTTTTGTCAATAAATATTTTTCTTTTAATTTTATTTAACCAAAAATATTTTCTTCTAAAAAAAAAACATACAAATTTAAAAATCAAATGATTTGAAAAATATTAAAAATATCAAAGTATGCAATAGTTAAGCTATGTCTGTCTTATAATGATAAAATTGCATAATAAAATTTTTATTGCAATGCATCATAAGTGTGCTAATGGCATCTCTGCATCATACATATGTTTTGTTATGTGTACACGGAGAAAAATATTTTATAACTAGCATAAAGTTTTTTAGATTTGTCCCTATAAAGTCAAATTTATTAGCCTTAAAAAGAAATTTTATAAGTGTTATAAATTTATTATGACAGTTATAAAAGTTTTATAACAATAATAAATGTTTTTATAACAGTCATAAAAAAATTTATAACACTTATAAATTTTCTTTTTAGGGCTTATAAATTTAACTTTATAGGGACAAATCTAAAAAACTTTATGCCAGTTATAAAATATTTTTCTCCGTATATAAAATAGATCGACATTTGCGGCATAAATGAATGTGTGCCTCAGCATCATTAGCAATTACACACATGAGAAGACGAGAGAAAGAAAAATAAATTTTTTTGCAGTTATTTTCAAATTCATAAATTTAATTACAGCAATATGAGCATCGTTAGTGTGTCAAACTTCTTATTTTTCATGCATTGCTTACTCATAGAAGTTGTTTAGAAGTAAATTGTATATAACGGCCTCAATCAATACACAGTTCTCTCACTAGAAAATAAATGAATGAATTGAGAGAGAAGCGCATATTCATATACAGTAGCAACAACGACACAAACATAAGAAAAATTCAAAATCCCTGCTTAGAGATGTGAATGCACTTGCATATAAAAAATATTACGTAACATCTCCCTCACACAATATTTATCTCGCTCACGTGCTTCAAATAAAGAGAGAAAAACTTTAGCGCGCTTGTGTGCACGAGTTGCAATATATGTGCATAGTGTGAACATAGAAAATGAGAGAAATAAAAAATTGTCGATAATGTGGGAAAATGAGATTTATCAAAAAAGACGTGACTACTAGAAAAAACTTTAAAGTCATGATGAGTTTTTTACGCAATCTTTATTTATTGGACATAAAATAAAATTTTTTTGCTCATCTTAAATGCTAATTTGTGTAAAATGAAAAGAAGAAGAAGTTTCAATTACAAAGTTTATTATTAGATACTCGAATGATGCTTGCTTACTTGTTTTGTTTGTTGTTGTTGTACTGGAGTACAATTGCACATCAAGTATGAGACACTTGAGAGTGAAATTCTATTCCAAGGTAATTTTTTTATCTATGTACTTACTTAATAATAGAAAAAGCTTTAAGTGTGAATTTACTTTTAACTAGGACTTTAATTTTTAAATTAACGGTAATTTTAGATTTGAAAATTAAAGTTTAAAAAATTCGTTAGATTTTGATTTTTTATAGAATGTAAGAAGTTTTTAATATTTGAAGGTTTTTGATTGTTTTATTTTGAAACTTTAAGAATTTAATAATTTTTAGAAATTTGAATTTTAAAAGTACGTTAAAATTTAAAAATAAAATAATAAATTTAATAAAAATTTGGTGCAAATGTTTTCATGATTTTTAATACTTTTATAAAACTACAAAATAAAATTTTCATATTTTTCGCTAAAATCACATTTGAATTTATATTTTTCTTGATTTAACGGTATTTTTAAATTTTTAAAAAACAATTGATCTTAAAAATTTATTTGATTACAAAATTTTCATAATTTTTCCATTTCTTAATAATTTTAAAACTCTATAAAAATTTAATTCTGAATTTTCAGTATCTTCAAGTTGACATTTAATCATAACCACAAATCTCTTTCTACTGCAAACAAGAAAACCACAAATAAATTGATCTTTCATTCATTTTCCTTGCAGTATTTAATTCAATGACTAAAATTTCAAAATTCAAACCCACAAGAAGTAAGTAAGACTTTAAAACGCACAATTTTTCATCTAATGTAATTTGCAATATTTTTTCCAGTAATGTAAAAATTGTCGATTTGGCATTAGACTCTTGCTATCCTCAATAAATAAATGTCTTAAGCCGTCATGGCATTGCGTTGTATCGTTGTTGATGGCGGGAAATTATATGCACTTTTGACCGAGAGTAAAAAATTGCATAAGAGTTTCACATTCGCCTGCGTGACAGCCAACGTAGATTTTTTTGTATAAAACGCATATTAGAAAAAAGCCAGCAAGCAAGCAAAAGATAAATTGATCAAATAAGGTGTGCATAGTGAATGGTACAAATTCTGCAAAAATACAACATTCACCTAAAGTAAAAGAGAACTGAATATGTCACAAGTAGAGGAAAAATATCAATTTATTATTTATGATACCAAATTTATGCGTTTGTGCTTTCATTGCAATGTACAAAAAATTGCGTTTTATGCCTTTGAGGCAAAAGATAGATAGAAAACTGCACACACAACATTTAATGACCGATGAAGTGATATAAGACACTTAGCTTTAATATATGCGTTTATTGCGCCATCAAATATATATCGAGTGTGTCTCTTTTAAAGAGAGTGAGTGTGCAGATAATACCATATTAAATTAGAAACGAGTGATTGTGTCCTCAATCCAATTGCGAGTTCTGCACACACAGAGTTTTTTTCATACTTAGATGTAATATGCAGTTTGTGCTATGCACTATGTGATGCAATTCGTCATTATAAAAAAAATATTATTAAAGTGCATGAATTATAATGTGAATGTGCATAAATTTAATATATGCAGCAGCAGCAACAGTGTCTCCTTTCAAAAGTGTGGTATTGCGTTTACTTTTTTTCTTTTAATGTCTTTCTGCATTTAAAATTTCATCATCATATTTTTAATTGAAAAATTTTTTTAAATTTTTATTAGTTGTAAATGTTGAAAATTATAAAATTTCATATTATTCATAAAATTTTTAATCGGATATTTAAAAAAAAGTAATTTTAAATTTTATAAAACCGTTAATTTTAAACTGAAATTTTTAAAAAGAATTTTAAGGCTAATTAATTATCAAATTTCATAATTTTAAATTAAATAAAAGTAAGGAAATATTTTCGAAAACGGTGACAAATGACGAAAAATTTAGGCAAAAAAAATTTAATTTGCTAGAAATGACAAAATGTTTTAAGAGACACAAGTTGCACATGATACATGTGACTCAGATAAAATATTTAAATTTCGTGAATTCAAAAAGTTCAACGTACATTTTTTAATACTAAATCAAAACAAAAACTGAACAACGATAATTAAAAATTTTAACGTACAAAACAAAATTTCAAATTTTAAAACCGTTAAAATTTTATTTTTTAAAATCTAAATTTTAAATAACAATTATTTCGAATGATCAAATAATTTTTTATCAAAAAAATTCAACTGTAAATTTTTATTCACAAAATAAATTTTATTTAGTTACATTTTCCTTCTCATATATCTCGTTCACTCTTTTTAAATCCTCTTTATATTCTTCTCCTTTACTCAAACAACACAAAAGAATCTTCACAACAATAGCTTACATACAAAATCCCACACACACATATTTTTATCTGCATTCAAGTTACAAGTTGCAGTTGCACAGGTAAACACTTGAAGTTGATACAAAAAACACTTCACATAAAATTACATTTTATGAAGGATCATTGAAAAAAAGAAGAAGAAATATCTGCGAGCGGATCGCAACTTCCTTCACTATAGTTCATCTTTTGTGCATAAAGTATAAATTTCTTTTGTGCTCATCTCCTTAGCGGTGATGAATTGAAGAAAAAGTGGAGAGAAAGGGAGGACATGCATTGACTGAGTAACTGTAATTCAAATCAAATTACACTAACTGTCTACAATTTCATTTTTTTATAGGATAAAAAAATTCTTCCGTTTTATTTTCTTTCAACATCCTTTTCAGAATTTTTAATTGAATATTTGCAACATTGTTGTTATTGTTGCAATAACTGTAAATTAATTTTTAGTTTTTGAAAATTTTTCAATGCATTGTAGATTTTAATCTCTTGCTTACCAAAAGGGTGCTGAAAGGCTCAAAACAGATTAATTTCAACATACTCGCAATTTATGAGAAAAAATAAAATTCAATGTGACGCGTTTTTTTGCTATTATTGAATTTACGATGCATGGTTGGGACATGAGCACGATTTTAGTTAGCTATTGATATTCAATGATTTAAATAGTTGGTATTCAGAGATTTTTTCGCATTGATTCATTGAATTTAAATGATTTATTGGATTTTAACTTGCATTTAGTCATGGAGTCCATGAAAATGAATAAGAAAGGCTAAAAAGGTGCTCTAGTGCACTTTCAAAAAATTCTTGGAAATTCTCGATTGCTGAAGGTGATGTGAAGTTTGCTGCTTTACTTAATTAAATTTCAATGTGATGAATCGAAATGAAATAAAACAATTTCAAAATTTTTAAAATAACAGATTTGTAAAATTTAAAAATTTATACAATAACTAACAAAATTTTGAATTAAAATTGTTAAAATTTTTTTAAAATTATGAGATCAACTGAATATTTTTAGAAATAATATTTTAATTTTTTCCAAAATATTGAAAATAACAGGTCTTTTGAGTTTGAAATTTTATTTCAAAAATAACGGTTTTTTGGAATTCAAAACTTGAAATTCATTAAAATTGAAGAATTTCATAGAATTTCAATTTTTTTTCATTAAAAAGATTTTTGAAATTTTAAGTAATTTATTTAAGAAAAATTCAAATTTAACGGCTTTTCTAAATTTAAACTTATAAAATATTTGAATTTATTTCTCAACTAAATCAAAATGTTGTTTATGTTTTTCATTTCTTTACTCAATCACAAGCTCAACAAAAAATCTTTTATGACATCCTGTCTGCAATCATAAAAAAATAAAATGTGACTTTGTCGTTGGCTAATTGAATAATTTTTTCTTCTTTTTTTACTCTCTGTCTATTTCATGCAATCGACTGTAATATCACAACACACGAAACTCATTTCAGTCAACTCTTTAGAAAACAAAAGCAAAAAAAGTGTTGAGAATTCTAAGCTGCGAGCACTTAACTGTTTACAATTTTTCTTTTGTTTGTCGCTTGTGTTTTTTTCCATTATTATTGCCAAATATGGAACCCTTTTTCGGGTGACACACAAAATTTCATTTTAAAAAGAGCGAAATGAACGGTTAACTTTTGTAGAATGACACAATGCATGCACAACAATGTGACATTAATGAATGAATTTTTATTAATGAAAAAGAAAAAAAAATATTTCGGCAAGCTGCGTGGAAAAAATTGAGCACCGTTATCATCTCAAGATTCAAGATGATGGCAGTAGAAGCATTATCCCATTAAAAATATTTTTTTCTCTTTACATAAGATCATGCACTTCCCGTTTTATTCTATCTTCCTTTAAACTGCATCAGGTGTTGAATGTAATAAAAGATTTATAATTGAGAATAAATGCAATGTAGATTATCTCATGTTGCAGATTATTAAGCATTATTTTTTTCTCATATCCTTTTTTGGTCTTCATGCTTTTATAACTAATGAGACAATGTTTTATACTGCTGCATGCTGTTGTTCGCTTAACTGCAGTTTAAGAGTTGATGATTTATTTTTTGTTGTGTGCATGGTGTTTACTTTCCATAAAAGGTCAATAATTTACAATTGTGCGAATGTTGTGGAATTTATTGGTAATTTATTTCTTTTTAGTTTTAAAATGACAGGAAAATTACAGATTTTTGAAATTTTAAAAATCTTAAAAAAGTTTTTTAAAAAATTCAAAATTTTGAAAACCGTTAAAAATTTATTTTGATGAAATTAAAAAAATGAAAAACAAGTTAAAAAATTTTAAGATTCAAAACCGATAAAATTTGAAAAAGTTGACAAATTTGGAAAACGGTGAAAAAATATCAAATTTTCATTTTTATTATTAAAAAAAAATATTAGATATTAAAATTTCAAATTCGAAATTTTAGAAACCGTTAAAAATCAAAAATTTAAAAATTTTATTGGCATTAAATTAAAATTTATATTGTTTGTTAATAATTTTCTAAAATTTTTGATCATCATTATAAATTTTTACATTCAGAATGAAACATGAAACTTCACAAAATATTTTTCAATATGTTCAAAGTTCATTTTTTAAAAATAAAAACAATAAATCCAGCTTACTTTTCAATAAATTAACAAAATTGCATTTTAGGAGATTTAAAATCGCAATTAATTCATTTTGCTGCATAATTAAAAGCAAATCGATCATTTTCATATCGTAACATGATTTTTTATTGACTCACTTGTAAAATAAAAACATGAAAAATTGATGAGCTTTTAACAAAAAATAATAACATGACGGCAAATTTTGAAATAAAGAGTTATTATATAAATATTTAGGTTAAGCATGTCGTTTATTCTGATCAGAATCGAAATAAAAGAAGTGTAGTTGCTGTGTTTTTTTTCGGCAATGTATACAATTTTCATAAGTTCATTAATCGCTTCAAATGTTCACCATGGAAACATTGCAATGCAATGAACGGAGTAGCTTGCGTTGGCAGCTTGATATTGATTTTTCTTAAAATTTTCTTTTTTGTATGACTATAGCATTATGGTTCCGAAAAATTTTTATTCCAAAATTCAATTTTTAAATTCTACAAATTCTGCAAAGAACACAAATAATAATTTTATATTAATAAAATCCCTAATGAGTAAAAAAATTCTCTCAATTCATAATGACAAATGAAAGGAATAAAAAGTTTACTAATTTTCCCTAAGGCAAGAGAGAGAGAGAAAATTTCATTCATTCATTCATTAGAATAAAAGAAAAAGAAAGAAGAAAACAGAAAAGTAGAAATAGCTGTTTTAATGATTAATTGAGTGAAATAAATACTGTGAAAATAAAAATTATGAAAATTATGCGACAGTAAAGTAGCAAAAATATAAAACTAGGTTAAAGTGAGAAAAAGAAGTTTCGTATACAACACGATGAAAATTTTTTTCTCACACAATTCATTCTTATTCTATTTTATTTGCCTTATTGAGTTAGGTCAGGATGTTCATTATGAATTTGCATGGCGTATAAAAAATATAGTAATGTGGACATTTTAGATCCCATGAGTGAGTTGACTCATTAATAACATTAAAAATTAGAATAAAGTTCAACTGTTTATTGTGTGTGAGAAATAACAAAAGTTTAATGAACTCAAATAGCCAAAAATAGCAAAATAAAAATAATCATAAGGCTCTCGTCAAGTAATTACAATCATGTTGAATATTTAATATCATGTTGTGTCATAATTTATGATTTGCTGCAAGAGCTTAGAATTTACGGTATACACATAATAATGATTGACTTATATGCAGAAAATTAATAGCAAAACCGCAAAAAAAATTAATCAATCGCACACGTATTTGGACATAAATAAAAATAATTTAAATTCAATTTTTGTATCAAAATAAACTGTTTCTAAATCAGACCTCACTCTTTTATTTTCTATGGCATGTGTGTACACATTTTTTATGTAATTCCTTCAACTTTCAATTATCAATTTAATGATATGATTTATACACGCCTTGTTTTGGTTAGAGGATTTAGAGTATTTTTTAACTTTAACGTATTATTTAAATTTTTTAAAACCGTTAAATTGTGAATTTTTAATCTTTTTAAAAAGTTTAATTTTCCAAGAAATTTTGATGCAATAAAACATTCATAAATTAAAAATACGTTAGTGTTTGATTTATACCTTTCGATTTTAAGAATTCTTTTTATTTTTTTTAAATCGTTATAAAATATTTAAATTTTGAAAGTTCGTTAAAAATTATTTGAATTTTGAAATGTCGTTAATAAGAAATTTAGAATCTTTTTGTTTTTACTTGACGTTAAAAGTTTTAATTTTAAGAATATAATTTTTAAAATAATTTTAAAAATTCAAAAAACCGTTATTTATTATTATTTCAAAAAAAAGCTAATACAACTCCTAAAGAAAAAATATTATAAAAAAATATTCACATTCACTCATGTTATCATAATTTGCATAAAATGCTACTTTTACCGTTGACATTATCTGTACTTAATTAAGCTCAACATGTTTCATATATGAATTACTTTGCTGAATGAATTATATTGCGGTAGAAATTCGTGTATAAATTAAAACTCAATTTAAAATCGTGACTGTGTATGTGAGCACATGCGTTAATTGAATTCACTTAATAACTCTCATAACACATAAAAAGTAGGTATCATAGACAGTAAACAATTCAATGACGTTTAAAGTCAGTGCACTTTTTTGAATGTCAAAATTTGCGTGCATACAAAAATGTTTTTTAGAAAATTCTGTTTTTGCCTTAAATGAAGTTCAATAGCTTGTAACAAAATAATTGTAATTGTCACTTCCTTTTAATATCTTTGACCAATAATTTTTGACCTCGTTTTTAAAGCTGTGTTTTTCTCTTTATGTCAATAAACTAACCAATGTGTAAAAGACAAAGTAAATTTAGAATCTATAAAGACATGATTTGGCAATTTAATTGAAAATTTTACTTCTGATAGCTTTAAAAAATATAAAATTTTTGATAAACTTTTTTAGCTGTTAGAAAATGTTTTTTAACGTTTTTCTTTAATTTAAATTTGAAAAATTCGTTAAAAATTTGAATTTAATTGAAATTTATATATTTTTTTAAAAGTTTTTTAAAATTTAAAATCTAAGAGTGATTATTTCGAAATTTAACGAATTTCCAAAAGTTGAATGAAAATTTTTAAAAAATTCTTTGTTTCTGAAACCTTTTTTTAACGTTGTTTTAAAGTTTAAATTAAAAAATTTGTTAAAATTTAATATTTTATTTTACATTTCCAATTCATGGTTCACACACAGAATTCTCAAACCACAAGCAAACTTAAGCAGCTAAATAAACATTACATATGAGCAGCAACTAAACACATAAAAAGCTCACCATATGCACTCATACAGTAATGCATAAAACATTGCAAATGTTGCAAAAATGCACACACATTTTCATCAGTTCAGGGACGCTTTAGGATGGAAAATTGCGACTAATGAACTTTTCAATGAAACGACCATCAAGGTGGAAAATTTCAAACTTTAATATTTTCTCTGTCAAACTACATGTGTGTGTTTTTTAGAAACTTTTAATTGCATTTTACAAGTAGTTATTAACGACGTTATCGATTGAAGTTGCTAAGAGGATATTTCAAAAGCCACAATTTGTCGGCTATAATTATAAATGTTAAGCAATCGATTCATCTTAGAATTAAATTTTATGGTAAAAAAAGATTTCACAACGGCACAATTTTATTATTTTATGATTTAATTTCACAAATCGATAGCTATTGTTTCCCTTCTCGAGAATTCTTCCATTGTTTTTGTTTTTATGAAAAATTATGAAAATTGAGGTAAAGTTTCGAAATTTTCTTTCAATGTCTATTGAGAAGCCGTCCAACATAGCAGCAGAATCGTGATAGCTTCCATTACAAATTGCAGAAGAGAAGTAAAAACAACAAACGTTGTGCATGAATCAAAGAGCTTTTAATGAACGGCATTCGATTGCATAACTTTTTTTCTCTTTTCCGTTTCTTTCACTTCTCATCGCATGCACATTAGATGAAATATTGCGAAAAAGAGCGAATGAGAAGTATCAAGAGTTTGTGAGAGATGAAACCAATCGATGGATTTATTTGTCATTTTTAACGCCAATTTGAAATTTTGAAAATTGAAATGGAATTTTGAAATACAAATTTTAAACGTATTTTTGGAATTTTAAAAATAGTTTTTTTTATTATTTTTTGAAAATTTAAATTTAAAATTTTTTTCATTCAGAAATTGTAAACGAAATTTTCAACGTATCTGAAAATTTTGAAAATTTAAATTTATAAACGTAGTTTTTTAAATTCTAATTTTTCTTTGTTTTTTATTTCAAAGTTTATTAAATTTAACGTGCATTCAAATTTTAAATTTTATCGTATTTTTTTTCCAAATTTTAAAAATCTTTGTCAACAATAACAAACATAAAAAATCTAAAACATCACTGCCGAACAAATCATCTTAAAAACAAACTCTCAATTCAGCGTGCAATCTCATCTCTAGCTAGAGAAATATAAAGCTTTCAATCTTGAATGTTACTTGAATGAGACTCAGTATTTTTTTTTATTTTCGCAATAGCTCTGTGTATAAAGTTTTTCCATTCATTCATTGACGAGAGATGCAGAAATCCGCTGCTGCTGCCGTATACAATCTGTTCTACTGTTGTGTATGCCTTTTTTGCTCTTTCTAATTTGCGGAGTCTTTCATATTGCATGCGAAATGAAGATGAAGGAAGAAAAAACTGAACGAGAGGAAAAAAAGACTTCTTTCATTCTGCGCATTAGGAAATGTGTTTATATGTTTGCTCAACGAGTGATACGGAATTAAAGTCAATTTTAGGAGAATATTTAATTTTGGAAATAAATAATTGGAATAAAAAATAACAAATAGAAATTCATGATTTTATGTAAATTAGTACGGAAAATTTTATATTTAACAGTTTTGTAAGATTTAAAAAATTTAAAATTGGAAAATACGTTAAAATATGAATTTTCAAATTATCAAGTTTCATTCTGATTTCAAAAAATTTTTTAAAAAATTATTCAAATTTCGTTAAATTAATTTTTACAAATTAAAAATACGTTACATTAAAAATTTTTGTTCTAAAGACACAATTTTGTTAATAAAATGTTAAAAAAAATTTAAAATAAAGCAATTTTGATTAATTTTATTGCTTAACTGGCATTTCAAATTATTCACTAAAAATATTCCGTGCACACCTCCCATCATCAAAATAATAACCCTTTCTTAACAATGTTTCAATTTTTCATTCGTACCGCAAAATCCGCAGCAAATAACTTTAAAAAAATGAGTTATAAAATTTTATTTACTCACGTTCTGAAAATTAATTCAAGAGGCATTTCGAAATATTCGCTAAAGCGCTTCATTGAAAACTCAACTCAGCTTTTATTGATCGATGATCAAAAGAAAAGTGATGATGATGAAATTTGTCTGCTTACCTGCAAAGAATAGAAGAAAAAAAATTAGAATAAAGTTTCATCATCATAATGCAAAAAAAGAAAAAAAAAATGTTGAGAGTGATGCATATAAAGAGGAAGCAAGAAAAAATACAAAGATGGAAACAGCGTCACAAACACAAAGAACAAAAAGAAGTGGAAAGACGATGATGACGATGGAATGACTAACAGTACCATTTGTATGCTACATGAAGCGAAATAACTGAGAATAAATCCGTTAGTTTCGCGCTATGTATAAATAAGCATAAAGCGATGTTCGACTTGAAACTATGTTCAGCAACTTTTTTTTCTTTCCTCTTTCTTTTGTTCTTTCTTTTATCTCCCGTTCTTTATGCTCATTTTAGTTTTGCAACTTCTTTCGTGGAACTTTTCTCGCTTATGATCTAACTCTTTAAGGCAAAAATTATAATTTTTTCTTCCTTGTTTTTAAACAGTAATTGCAGCTCTTTCTTTATGATAAGTACTTGGTGAAGATAAAAAGTTAATTTTGATGATGGATAAAAGAAATTTTTGATTATAAAAAATAAACTGAAGTCTCAAAACAATTTCACCTCTGCAAATTTGTTGAATTCTTCAGGTTTTTAATTTTTAATAAAAGTCAATAAAAAATATCAAGTGAGAATCAAGTCAATTTAAGTTCAAGTTTGAGTCAAGTAATTCAAATCAAGCTGATTCGATAATTTTCTTCATCAAGCAGATGCTTATAATTTATGGAGATTGAAATTGAACAAATATTATGCAATTTTACTGAGCTCTGTAAGTTCAAGAGCTCAATACAATGATATCACATTAAGAGTTTAAGAAATTGAAAACTTTACCAAAAATTCATAGAAATCTCATCAAAATATTTCTTTACAGAACACAAAAATTAAATCTAAAAAACAATCAAATTTTTCAAGTAAAAAAACACTTTTATATTTCTTGCTAATAGAATTTTAATATTTAAACACTCTTTGCATAAACACACGAAAAAACATCTCAAATTATATGAAATTCACATAGAATTAAATTTTAATAGCTTAAAATTAATTCTTAGAACTCAATTTTATTATTTAATTTTCAATTAAAATAATTTAATTGACATTTTCGTCCTTAAGCACAAAAAGCTTGGAAATATCAGAAAATTAATTCCAAGAAAATTTAAATGAACAGCTATAAAATTTCATATAACTTCAAAGCTCTGAAAAATGATAATTTTCTTTTCATTAAATTTTTATTTAGAAAGAACTTTAAAAACAAATTTATCATTGTCCATTCATATTAGTGTAATCTTAAACCACATAGCATAAAAATAATTCCGCCTTGAGATATTTGCAATAATGGAAAGAATTTAACGCTGATTTATCAAGAATGAGTTAAGAAAAACGGTAAAAAGTTGAGAAGCATTAAATGTCCATTAAATTCCCGAAAAAAAGAGAGAAGTTGCAAAGAAGAGAGAGAAAAATTCTAAGAGAGCAGACCAATTTTCTCTTCTAATTTATTTAAGAATAAGAAGTCAAAAACCATGCTTATCTTCAATTCTTTCATTCTCCACTATATAAGACAATTGCGGTGTCTCTCATTCCACGCTCAGCACCGTTTTCTTTTACTTTTTTTTGTTCTTACTTTTTTACCGTAAGACGAAAAAAGCAAAGAACGTGATTGTGCATGCTTGCTGTCTTACTAACGGCATAATTTGTAGTCGTATAGCTGTAAATTTTTTTCTGCTTCTTTCTTTCTTTATTTTTATTGAATTGAATGGAAATTGAAAGAAGGTGAGGAAGAGAAAGAAATGGAAGGCTGGTTATGGTCATATGAAAATCTCACGCGTTGGTACCGCTATTTTAATGACGATGTTGGCAAAGGAGCTTTCTAGAAATTACTTGGGAGTTTTTAATTTCTTTTTTTGGAAAATAATTTTTGATTTGGGATTTTTTTTGAATCTATTAAAATTTGATGAAATTTTTAGAAGTTCTTTTGCGATTTATAAACTATTTGAATAAAATTGCGAAATTCATTTTATTCATTTATGAAACTTTTATTGATTATTTGAAAAAGGCACGGTGTAGCTGTTTCAAAAAACAAACTGTTTCAAAATTGATTTGAAATTTTCAAAAATTCAATATTTTACTCTTTACTGAAGAAGCATCAAGTTTAAATTTATTTATTTGACAATTGTATGTTTTCATATGATTAAATAAGACGAAATCATGTTAAATCACATGTCAGACTATTCGCTTCTATTGAAATTTTTTTTAAGAATTTAAATTTCGAAATTATGTCGACATTTGGTCCGAAAATTCAAAATTAAAAACCGTTATTCTCAAATTCAAGAATTACACAGCTAATTCGCATTGTATCTGCCATTTAAAAATATATGATGAATAAAAGACTATTTAAATTTAATTCCATGAGTGAGTAAAGCTATATTAAAGTAAGAACATTTGGAAATTTCGCTTGTTTTTAACGGAATTTTCAAAATCTGAATTTTCATTTTCGAAAAAAATTTTATTTCCACACCCTGATAAAAAGTTCAATGATTTCGAATTATTTATGGAATTTTTAAATTAATAAAGACTTTTTTTAAAAAAATCTATAAGTTTTCAAATAAATGTCAAAATATGAAACTATAAACATTAGGAAATTTAATTTTATTTTGAACGTTACATTAGAAAATTTCAAAAAAAGTTCTGATAATTTTAAAGCTTCATTGAATATGTTAAAATTTTTAATAAAGATTAGAATGAGAAATTTGCTGAATTAAGAAATTTAAATTATATTTGACCGTTAAAATTTAAATTTTGAAATTTTTTTGTAGTCTTTTTACTAGACTGAAATTGACAGAAATAAAACTCCTAATTAATAAGCTAAAAAAGCTAATTAAAATTTTATCGAGAGAATAAAAATACTAAAATCCGATTCTAACCAAAGCACATTAAATTTCATTAAATTCAAATCCCACATCACAAGGATTAATCTTCAACTTTTTCTTCTTCATCGTTTCAAAAAAGAGAAATAAAAATATGATAATCATAATCCAATGTTACATCACATTCACATTCAATACATCAGTGAATTCAGTGAGAGAGCTGTAAAGTTAGTAAACGGTAAATTTTGTAAGCTTTCATTTCTCTCTCACTCTTTGGCTTCATCTCTCTCTTTTTTTCGATAATACAGGTTCAACAATTTCTTTATGTAAATTTCTTTTTCATTCAATTTTCAACATTCTCTTCCTCTCACTCTTGACTATCACTTTGAAAAAAATTTTTTTTTTGTCAACATAGAAAGATCATGACTGAATACAGAATTTAAATTGAATTTTTTTTGCATTATATAAAAATGAGGATAGAACATAAAATACCAAGGGAATTTTCATGCGACTACGACATTTTTAGAATATTAAAAAAATTTCTGTTTTCACTCCACCTGTCATTGCACCCGATGTACTACTACTTTGTGAAACGTTTGTCGATGATGTTGTCGTTAATGTCTTTGCAATTTGCTGCACTGTCTTCGATGTGCTGCTTGTCGTTGTTGATGTTTTTGGTAAATTTGTAACAATAATTTGTGCGTTATCGTTTGCGTTTGCCACGTCGTTGCTGACAATAATTGTCGCTTCAACTTCCACTTTTGTCGATTGTCCACGCAATATTGTGCTACTGCTATTGCTGGTTTGTGGACGTGGCAACGCTTTTTGATCGTTTGACGCCACTTTTGATGATTTTTATTTTATGACTTTAGAATAAGAAAAATTTTGGTTAAGCTCGTTTTCAAGTGTTCAGTCGTGATGCTTTGTTTATGAAGAAATCACTTCAGTGTAGAATTCTAAATCATCAAGTATCTTTAATTTTCTTTGTTCAGAATTCAAGGAGAATAAAAATTTTAATTTTAACTCTTATTCATTTATTTTTAGCAGAGAATTTTATTTTATGAAAATTCCTTATGTTTTTTCTTATTTTGAAGTTTAAGTGAGTAAAAATTAGTTTTTAGACCTTTTTCATAATGAATTTCAAAAGTTTAAAATGAAAATTTCTCCTAGATTTCCTTTGGTTAAAAATGACAGTAGAAAAAAGTTGATTTTTAACGAGAATTTTTTAATTTTCTTTGTTTCAAATTTAGTCAAGTAGAGAACTTGCAAATGTTCTTTGTTCAAAATAATGAAGATTCCTTTGTGTATAAAAATTAAAAGAAAATTTAAATTTTAAATTTTCACTTCAAATTTTTGTAAAAATTTAATTTTTTTCTTTCTAAATTAGAATTTTTCATCTTGAATTTTGAAAATCTTACTTTTGTATTGAAATCGCAGTTGATACAAAAATTTAAATTTTAAACTTTTTCATTCAAAATTGAAATTTTTTCTTCCAAGATTGAAAATTTTGTCTTCTTTTGCTGTCGGTTCTTTGTTCTTATACCATTGTTTTGCAATTATTTTTGATTCTTAGGATTTTTCATATTTACATTGAATTTCTGTTTATTTTTTAAAGAATAAGTCTAAAATTTCTGACTTGTTTGAAATTAAAGAAAGTTCAAAACTAATTTTAATAAATTTATGTCTATTTCTTTTAACCTATGTCAATATAACTTTTGTATATTTTAATAATATTTTGCGTGCGTAAAAAGTAAATATTGTACTAATTTCTGTATGTGCTGTTGTTGTTGTTTGTTTTATTATTTTCTATTTATGTAATTTAAATAAATAAAATTTTAAACACAATTTTCTCTCTATTAGAATTTTCTTCTTAATAAAAATTTAACACAAAAAAGTCTCGTCAATTTCTGCACACTAAAAAAGGCTTTCACTTCTTGTTCCTTTGATTCTCTTTTATTAATTAAAAAATGAACACAAGTTTCGATATTTTTTCACTAATTTTGTCCTTTTGTTCAAATTTTTCTTTTTTCAATTTTGTAGTTGTTTCTTCCTCAATTTTGTTTTATTTCTGTTTTCTTCTTCAATACTGCATTATTCCTTAAATCTTTTGTTCATTGAACTTTAGGGAGTTGTTTCATCACTTTTTCAACAAATTCTTTCCTTAATTCTCTTTTAATAATCCATTAAAGCCGATAAGAAATGAAAATCAGTCTTTAAATTGTCCCGAAAATTTCTATAAATTTCAAATTTTAATTTTTCTTGCACTTCATTCAACTTTTCTTCTTATTTAACAATGAAAGAACTGCAACTTTTTATAAAAATCTTCCTATTTCTTCTTTCAGCACTCGTTGAAATGGAAGTAATAAAAGAAGAGAATCAGGAGCGGCAAATAAAACAGTTTTCCTTTCTTTTTTCAGGATCAATATTTTCTGGATGAATCCGACACGTAGTATTGCCAAGAGTCGTTCCCGATTTCTCTCATTCTCTCAGCAGAAGAAAAAAATTTAAAATCGCTCCGGCATTTGGAAAAAATTGGGGAAGAAAACGGGAGACTGTTTATTCACTATCCAATACACACTTTTCACCGCAATATGGCGCTAGTGAATGAGTGAAATTCTCTCATTTAGTTGAGACACAAAAAACTTTTTTTCTTTATTGTTGTTTATGCATGAAAATTTTTCCACTTTTTTTTGCTTAATTTTGTTAAATTTTTTCACATTTTTTGCTTCTTTTTCGACCGCATTTGTTAATATTGCTCATATATGTGCGTTAAGTCTATGCAATTTTACATATTTCACTTAATTTCACAGTTCTGCGTAATTAAAAATTCTCGACTTGAAAATGGGAAAAACTTTTTGTAAGTGAGAAAGGCGCAAATAAGAAAATCGATAAACTTGATGAAGAATCACTTTTTGTTTACTTTCATATTTTATGAAAAACTTTTCATTTATTAAACTCACAATTATTAAAACTAATGAACACTTTCAATTTTTTTTTTGTGTTTTTCTCTGAAAATTTTCAATTTTTTTTTTTTGATTTTTTCACCGATTTACAAGAACAATTTGAACTTGAAATTAATTTGATCGCAAATTTTTCACTTTATTGCCGAATTTTCATATGAAATTTTCAATTTTTTTCACGAGACAATCAAATATTGCCGCTCTAGTCTTTTGCCTCTTTTGTGTGAAATTGCATTTGATGGAGAAGAAGAAAAAAATACACAAAAAAATTGCTCTTTTATGATATTTTCCCCACACAGATGAATGCACGCACTATCAGAGAGAATTTTTTCGTTTACTGAGCGAATCAAAGAGAGAAAAATTTCTTATTAGAATTTTTCTTAAAATTTTCTTAAATATTCAAAAATATTCAAAATTTTTTAACAATTTTATAAAAAATATCATTTAAATTTTTCATTCCCGGCACTTTAGTGCAATTATTTAAACTATCATAAGAAAGAGAAAAATAAATTTTATCGACCGATGACATTGCGCATGCTGATAACATTTCACATTTTCCCCCATCATTTTCTCTTCTCCACGTGCGTTTCCTCTTATGTTTATGTTTTTTTTCTCTCGCTCTCTTCTGTTTCTCTCTTCTTTATCATTTGCCACCCTTTTTTTCTTCTTTATAAAAGTTGCATCATGTGTGTGTCTGATGAAGATTTGCAAATAAAGATAAAGAAGAAAATGTAGGATGTTGAATAGAATGGAACTTTTTACATTTGGGATTTCATTTCCATTTTTAGCAATCACAATTGAATACTTTTGAAGAATTTAAATTAAAGTTTTATAAATAGAGACATTTTTAATTGATTTTTCATTTAGAACAAAATATTTGTAGAATTTTATTAAATTAAGGTTCGGCACTTGCATGCAGACTTGACTGGTATGCGCAGAGTGACTTGAATATGTGCATGCAAGTTGACTTGAGAAAAATGTCTCTAATTCACTCAAATTTATCAAATTCTGCCAAAACTTTGCAAACTTAAAAATCATTAGATTCTTTCCAAGTTTGCTCAATTCTGAAGAAATTAAACAAATTTTGAGTGAATTAGAGACATTTTTCTCAAGTCAACTTGCATGCACATATTCAAGTCACTCTGCGCATACCAGTCAAGTCTGCATGCAAGTGCCGAACCCTATATTAAATAGTAGGAATGAAGGATTTTCTCAAGTTTTTTGTGATAAAAGAGACTCTCGTTGTTTAAATTACCGTCTGAAATTTTTTGATTTAAGTTTATAATCACAACATATCAAATGACCTACAATAAGATAAATAAAATAAACAATACGATTCTCACTTGCATGCATATTTTTATCAAGTTGATTTCAACTTGACTTACAAAAAAATGTTTCTAATTCATCAAATTTTATTTATTTTGTTGAAAAATATGCTTATTTGTATGAAAATCAAAGATTCTTAGGTTTGCAAAATATTCACCAAATTATACGTAAATTTTTAATTAATAAGAGACATTTTATGTAAGTCAACTTGCATGCATTTAGTCAAGTCATTATGCAAATATAACTCAAGTATGCATGCAAGTGGCGAACCCTATTTAAATTCAATTAGAATTCTTATTAAATTTGAAAATCATTGACTTCCATAAAAATTTTCTGAATTTAAGATGAATTAAATTCAATCTTAATAAATAACAAACATTTTTGTTTATATCAACTTGAAATCAACTTGACAATAGAATATAAGCTTATCAAGTAAAATATAGATGCAAGTGCAAACTCTAGTAAATAAGTTTTCAAAAATCTTGCAAATAATTGTAATGATCTTCAAATATTACAAGTTACTTGACTGGTATACGCATAGTTACCTGACCATTTCAGAGATATTTTGCGTAAGTCAACTTGCATGCATATAGTCAAATCAGTAGTGCGTAAACCAGTCAAGTATGCATACAAATGCCAGCCCTTAATGATTAGTATATGTAAATCACCAATAACTTTAAAAACAGTTTAAATCAATTTCTTTTATAAAAATCGTTTTCTTCTAAAAAATTTTATTCAAGAAATCATTTCAACATTTGTTGTAAGAGAATTTTCAAAAAAAATTCCTTTAAATATTTTTTTCCAACTTTAACATTGCATAATTTTCTTCCTTATTCAAGTAAGGGAAGAAATTTTCATTTCTTAAAAATTTCTCCCCTTTTGCATTTCTAAATTCTTTCATTCCATTTCATTTCATTTCAAATTACATTACATTATTTGCTTTATAAAAAAAAAGAAGAATAAGAAAGAGAAAAAAATCTTAATCGTTTGATATAGACATTTACGATTTTCTCGTTGTCACAAAAGGGAGTGTGAAGTACTTATCGAAATGTTTCTTCAATCTCTCTGTCTGCCATTTCTTTGTGCGGTTTGATTTTAAGAAGCGAGAATTTATGAACATTCTGGTTTGATGAGGGATTTAAAATGCATAAGAAAATTTAAATATTGATGTTTTTTTAATGATGCAAAAATAAAAATGAGACAAATTTTTACTTCTTCAAATGTTGTGGATTGAAGTTTCAAAAAACTTTTTTTATCGATTGAGACAAAAACAAAGTTTGACTTTTTTCACCTTTTTTCATACAGCACAGCACAATAATTTCCGTGTATGTTCAACAAAAGCAATGGAGACGGGTTAAGCCATATGTCAAGATATTCTTACAAAACTTGAAATGATTTATTATTATTTTGTTGTTTATTATTACATGCTTTCAAAAGAAAACATAAGAGAACTCACGAGTAAGTGAAAGATAAATTTATAATGAATGACTATCTTATAAGGTAAATTTTATTGTAAAAATCTCTCTTATTTGAACTTAAAGAAAAATATGAAATTAAAAATACATAAAGGTACGATTAAAATGCCAACAAACTCATAATTTTAATCACCTTGTAGGTGGAAATTTTTTTCTTTCTCTTATCAATCCATCATTTTCAATTTTGTTCCGTTATTATTCAATCATTCATCAAATATCAAAAAAAATTCTTTTCTAATCTTCTCAAATTTCAAATCAATAAAATCTCGCTATGTTTTGAGATTTCTCGCCGATTATTCACTCGATTTAAAATTCTTTCTTTCTTTTCAAAATATTATTATTATTATGATGAAAAATGCAAATATCCACACACGAAATAAATAAATAACGACAAGTGTACCGTTAGGCTTAATATTAAATATGAAGAGTCAGAAAAAGAGAAAAGAAATTTTTTGTTTTTCATCATCGTCAGCCACTGAAGCATTATTAATATGAATACGATGAGTGAAGTTAGATTAAATTTTTATTTAACACTAGAGTTCAGCATTTGCGTGAATACTTGACTGGTATGTGCATAGTGACTTGACTATATGCATGCAAATTGACTTACAAAAAATGTCCCTTATTTATTCATATTTTATTAAAGTTGTTCAAATAATATGTTACTTTATGTGGAAGTTAATGATTCTTAAGTTTGTACAAATTTCAAACAAATTTTATAAAATATGAATCAATTAGAAACATTTTATATAAGTTAACTTGAATGCATATAGTCAAGTCACTATAAGCATACAAGTCAAGTATGCATGCAAGTGCCGAACTTTATTTAAAATATTCAAGATAGAATGAGATTCAAATATTTTTATGTATTATAAATTTGTTTCTAAATCAAATAAAATGAAAAGAGATTGTGAAAAATTGTCAAAAAAAAGTGCCAAGTAATAAAATTTTAAAACAAATTTTTTAAGTTTTTAATAGGACTAAAACATTTAAAAACAGTGTTGTTATACAGACCGCCTGTGTTGCCTGTGGTTTGAATTTACAAAAAAATCCGCTATAGAAATTGTAGAGGCGCTAAGATCGTTTTGAAGCGCCATCTAGATTTTCTATAGCGGATTTTTTTGTAAATTCAAACCACAGGCAACACAGGCGGTCTGTATAACAACACTGTTTAAAAATTAAATTATGAAATACACTGCAAATAAATATTTTAAAATTCTTAGAAAGTAAAGATTTTTCAAACTTCAAACATTTAATGTTCTTAATTGAACCACTCACAGTACAAATAATCTATCAATAAAATTATTAAAAACAAGAAATATCAAGTTTAAACTAGAAACGCTTTCTTTATACACAGTATTAGAATATTTGAGACAACTGAAAATAAAGTAAGGACACTTGAAGCGGTTATCGACCAAGATGTAGTAAATATCTGAAAATTTATTATAAAACCCTAAACCTTTCCAGGAAACTTCATTGACTTCCTTGTTTCTCTGAATTTCTTTAATATGCCATTTACAGTGGCAAATTACTTCCATCTCGAGATATTCAACTTCAAGTTTATAAAAAGCTCAAGCAAATCATATCACTATTGTCAGTAAGTATAAAAATACAATTAGAAGAAAATCGTCACTAGTCATTGCGTTCTGTAAAATAATAAGAAATTCAGATTGCCATACATTATAAAAATTCTTAATTAGCCAATAAAATATTTTTAGATTCATGGTTTAAAATTTTTTTGAGTTCATAAATTCCTTAATTATATCAAAGTTTCCAAAAACAAAAATTATTTTTTAAAAAATTTAAATTGTCATTGATAAATAATAAAATTGACTTCTTTCACTTATTTAAACATGACCATGTCTAATAAAAATTATTCTAACGGTGCAAAATGAAATTTAATTAACAAAAATGAGATGTCTGAGAGTACTTTCTTTTCTTAAATATAAATTTTGACTGCAGAGCGAAAAAAAAGTTATTATACTAATGATAATCATTTATCTTCCTCTTCTTGCAAAAAAAGTGAAGAAGTTAAAATATTTTTAAGACATGTTCTCTCATATATGTGTTGAAAAGTGAACTAAAAAGTCAATGAACGCTCGTAAACTCATATCAGCTGTTTATTTGCCTTCCAATGCTTCTCTTTTCTTCTTTCTCTCACACATCGTATCAATGCTTGGCAAATAAAAAAAAAATTCTACTCTTTCTTTATGCTTTCTTTTGAAATTATCATTTATTTGTCTGATAGAATTTTGATAGCCTAGTGAATAATTTAAATTTAATTTATGCTAAATTGATTTGTTGTCAAGTTAAATTTTTTTGACTTGCTTTAAAATTATAAGAAAAGTTTATATTAAAACTTGAAAGTGTTTAAGATTTGCAATTTTTTTTAGTTTTGAAAAATTCAGTGCCACTGTATAGGAAAAATTTGTATTCAAACTCAAAAATTGTAAAACATTTGAAAAAAGCTACAAATATTTATGATTAAAGAAAGCACAAAAATTGACGGTCAAGTGTCGACGTCGATAATTGTCAAGAAGCAATTCAAGTTGATTTACTAAAAAATGTCTCTAGTTTATTTAGAAAAAATTTAATTTGATCAAATCTTTAGTAAATTGAAGAATCATTGATTTTTATATTAATTTGCAAAATTTGGACTAAATTGTATTTCATCTAAATAAACTAGAGACAATTTTGAGTAAATCAACTTGAATTATAACTTGACAATTATCGACATCGACACTTGACTGTCGACGTGCAAGTTCCGAAACCTATTTAAAATAATGAAATTAAATTAATTTTCCTTTTCACATTCTTAGTATTTTCTAAACTTTCAATTCACGTTAATGAAATTAAATTTGATTAAATTCCTTTTTATTTTCAATTAATCTCTTTTATTTATGAACATTATCACAATTTTGCATCACATAAAAAAAGCAAAACGCTCTCTTAGATCCAATTACAGACCATTATTTTTCTCTCATTCTCTTGCACTCTTAAATGGCTGCTAAAAACTAACTTAGCGGGAATTTATTTATAAACAAAATTGCACATGCATAAAACTACGAAAGAGATTAAAATGTGCGCCAATTCATTTCCCATCTCACTCGAGTATGTTTACTATAGAGCAAGCAACCAAGAAAGATGATTGTATGCAATTTGATAAAAATTGAGGTAGGGCAGTTATGTTTTTTTTCTGAATAAACATTTTTCTCTTTACTCTTTTTTGCTGTTGTTGTTTTTGCTACAAAGCGCAAAGTAATCGCCTAAGAGAACTGCTATAATGATGAAGAACATTTTTAAATGTAGTAGAAATAGGAAATAAATTGAAAACCTACGGTCTATGCAAACGCAGTGAAAAATAAAGAACTAGACATGATTTTGCGAATGAACAATTGAATGTGTAAGTACAAAGATTATGTTGCATGCTACACGAAATATTTGTAAACATTAAGTAATGTCTTATCAATTTTTATATTAATTTTATTGTTTACTCTCTTTTGAACTTGCTTTTAATTTTACAACAAGTTGTGAGAAATTTTTTTGTTAAATTAGTTTCATGTCTTGCGTGTGCATAAATTATACTCATGTTGATACATGCTGCTTGCATTTTGTCATTATATGAGAAAAAAGAGAGAGAAAAAGAAAAATTGTTTGTCATCAGCGATGTGATCATAATGGTTAAAAGTTAAAGAGTTGCAACATGACATAAAACATGTGTAACTTAATCAGTTTTACATTGCTTTGCTATGAACTCTTTATATATCATAGCTAAACTGGAAAAAAATATTTAAACTCGTATAAAGTTTACAGCAAATTTATAATATTAAGGGTTCGGCACTTGAACATCGACAGTCAAGTGTTGACGTTGATAATTGTTAAGTAGTACTTCAAGTTGATTTACTCAAAAATGTCTCTAATTCATTCAGATGAAATTTAATTTAGTCCAAATTTGGCAAGTCAATATGAAAATCAATGATTCTTCAATTTACTAAAATTTTGATCAAATTAAATTTTATCTGAATAAACTAGAGACATTTTTGAGTAAATCAACTTGAATTACTACTTGAAAATTATCGACGTCGACGTGCAAGTGCCGAACCATATTAATATTAGGAAAGGAAATTTTTGAAGTGGTATAAAATGTTTTATAACAGTTATAAGAAAATTCAAAACTGTTCTAAAACTGTTATAATTGCTATAATTTTATTATAATTTAAAAATTTTTATAACTTACATAATTTCTTTTGTATTTTTAAAGACGAAAGAAAATTTTTTATTTAACATTTCTAAATTTAAAATTTTTTTAATTGAAAAATGAGAAAACTGTGAAATATTCAATGCAATAATCATTCATAATTTAATAAATCTCCTTTGAATTTAAATTTCTGTAAAAGTTACATAAAATTGTAATTTTTAAAATCTTATCCTGATTCCAAAAATGATCAACAAAAATGTAATTAAATTAAAAATCAATAATAAAATTTTAAATGACAAAATAAAAAGTGAATGCCATAAAGTAATAAATTGATGATAATTTTTATCTTCTTACCGTTTAATTTTATCACATTTTTATTCGTTTAGTACATAAAAATATGAAATTGAAAGCTTTTAACTTTTCAACATGAAATTTAAAATTTTAAACGAACCTTTTTCAGATTTATAATATTTAATAATGAATAAAAACAAATTTAAAAATATTAAATTTCGTAAATTTAAATTTGTCAATAAACAGAAAAATAAGAATTTTTATGGAAATGATTATATGCAAATATACGATTGAAAAACACTAATCAATATGCAAATTTTACAGTTGGAAACTTTTATGAAGAAATTATAATCAGATAATAAAAAATGAAGACTCAACGAACAATTTGCTATTAAATGACACAAAATAAAAAGAAAAGTTTTGATTATTTTCATTAAAGTTCAAAGTTACTGTCTTTTTTATGATCCAAGGGTAGCAAAGTATTGAAAACTTTCTATTGTTAATATAAGAACTTAAATTTTGTGTGTTATTGTTTGAAATAAAAGACAATAAAAACTGACAATGAGTTTAGATTTTAAAAATCTAAATCTTACAGAAAATAACAATCTATAAAGTACACAAAACAAAAAGCTTTCATTTTAAATTAACATTCAACCACAATCACATTTAACATTCAAATTAAAAAGATTTTCAATCTCATTGAGAAATTAATTTTTATCTTCTTAAAGTTTTAATTTTCACAAAATAAGTCAAGCAAATAAAAAAGTTAATTCAAGCACGAAAGCTTCTTAAAAAAAGTTTGTTTTTTTTTCTTCACTTACCTCTTATTGTGCTTGGCATCTTTGCTTATTCAAATAATCCAATAGTTGATAATCAAATTTTTTACTCAAGTTTTTTTCACTCACTTTACAGTTATTCACTTGCTGGACCTTTTTATGTTTTAAAATTAATTAATGTAAATTGTTTGAATTTTATTTAAAATATTTTTATAAAAAAATCTTGTTACTTCCTTGTATGAAATTTCTTTTTTTTCTTATGTCACTTTATACATAAATGAGTCAATTTGTTCATATTTGTACTTCAACTTTCTTTTAATTAAATCAGTAAATTAATTAATTAATTAATGTCTTATGAAACTCAAAAAAAAATTATTTCTATGATGTCAAATTAAATTTTCCTTCTTTGTCACATTCAGCGGTAAATTTAAAAAAAAATTTAAAATTTTTTTTATTATTCTCGTCTCAAAAGAATTGAAACCGCGCGATGTATGATGTGACCTCGACAAACGGACACTCACAGATTACTACCAATGGTAACCAAATCGAAGAAGAACACACCAAACACAAAAAAACGTGTGTACAAAGAAAAAAAGTAAAATAACAACATTAAAGAAGAGAAGAAAGGCAACAGCAGCAGTAGAGAATATTGAAAAAGAGAGAGAACAGAGCTAGCAAGAGATCATGCATGTATGGTTAAGAATATAACTTGTTTTTACTCTTAAATGTATTATATGAAATAGATATCAGCATCAAGCTTTACTAGAGAATTCTCGAACGGTTAATTTTTTTACCTAAGGAATCAATACAACCACAACTGTTAGAATTTTATTAAAATTCCTTTTATTTCATCATCAGCTGTAAAGCTTAAAAAATCTCATCAATTTTGTCACGTTGATTCATCATTAAATAAAAATAACCAAAAAATAAAAAATATTGGTTAATAAGAAAAGAAAAAAAGTTCATTGAACTATTGGCCTGAAAGACACATACAAATGATTAAAAAACTTATACACTCACATATGTGTGGCAAAAAAGGGTCTTCAGTTGGCTGACTTTTTCTTTTTTGGCACTGAAGATGATTTTTAAAAATTGCAACAACAAATGTGTGAAAGAAGGGCAAGAACTGAAAACCTGAAGCATGTAATTATTGACCATGGCAATGAACAAAGTTTCGTTTCTTTTTTTGTATTGTATGCAGATTGATGGATGGATGATGCAGTGATTTATATTTAATTGCGACTTTTTCTGCATTGCATTTGTATTTAGTAAGAATAAAGGAGTTGAATCATGAAATAAATTAGTGAATAAAACATTGTTATTAAACTAAAAGGAAATTCATAAAATTCTTTTGTATTTTTGAAGTTTTTCTTTCACAGGCTAAAGAATTTTTAAATTATTTTTTAACATAAATTTATTTATTTTACTTTTAAATACATAGTAGAACTAAAATAAATTTTTAATTAATGTCAAATGATTTTTGCCTTTTTTGGCTTGTTTGCTCCTAAAATTTCACTTTTTAAGTTGGAAACATAGAAGTAATTTCAGCTTTTCTTGAATGATTTTAATTTTTTGAAAGCATAGTGTAATGAAATCATTAAAAAAATTTAGAATATATTTTAATTTTTTAAAAAAATTTTTTAAATAAATTTTACAAGATGAAAGTCAGTCGGACGTCGTGCAATATTTTTTCTGTAAGGCAACATATCGGCAATGTTGCATGAGACAAAAAATGTGGCGCAACATTTGAATTATATCAAATTTTCTTTTATTCTCATTCTGCTTAATAACAGTTTAATAAAGAATTGAATTCCCAGTATTATGATATAAATCAAGAAGACACACTTTTTCTAAATTTTGTAAACGTTTTGTTTAAATTTCATGTCATTGCAGGGGCTGGACACTGAGGCAAATGAAATTTAAAACTTTTGCCATTTTTGCCATTTTTGCCAATTTTTCAACACAACAAATTGTGCTTTGTGACAAATGTTGCGTTGTATCAATTTTTAAATTTCTAGTAAAATAGAAAATACACAATAATTCACATTTAAAATGATCAAACAACATTCTTAGAGATGTTTATTATTGATTCTACTACTTTCAATGCAGTTTTAATAAGTATTTAAGGAAAATGTTTGTTCAAAACATTTTTGTTTACATTTCATGTGACAAAAAAATTTGCCAAACTTTGCCGTTTTTTGCCATTTTTGCCAAAGTACCAAACCCCTGTGTCATTGTTTACATTTTTTATGTGAACAGTAACAAAAATAATGTAAAAAATGAGCAATAAAAATAATTTTGATTTTTCCCTTGAAATTTAAGGTTAAGCTGAAAATTAAAAAAACTTTAAATTTTAATGTTTTTGTAAGTAAAATTCATTTTAAAATGTGTTCAAAGGAACATTAAATCCTTAAATTTGACTACGTGTTTCTCTTTTTTTACTTATTTTATTTTAAACTTAGGAATTAAAAAAACAACAAAATGCACGAGTCATTTGAAAAGGACAGAAAATTTGACACTTTTAGTGTTTATAAAAAGAAATTGAATGCAATAAAAATTTTAAAAATAAAAAGCAACGTAAAAATAAAGAATTCACAAGTTTGAATTTTATTTTTATCCGAAAGTTCGTCTTGTATTAAAATTTTTCCTTTCTATTTTAAAAAGTGTCAATTTCTTGTCAAAATATTCACAGGATTTTATTAACTTTAGAATTTTAGTAAGAACTTTCTATATTTTACAATTTATTTACTCAAATTTTTCTCGGAAAATTCTAAAAAAAATGTAAGGCAAAAGAAGCTATAGAAATTAAAAAAATTGTTAATTTATAAAATTATGATAAATAAAAATCAGATAAGCTTTTAAACTTCAAATAGTTTTAAGCTTCAGTTTGTTATTTAAAAAATCATAGT
This sequence comes from Polypedilum vanderplanki, assembly GCA_018290095.1. Taxonomy (NCBI): domain Eukaryota; kingdom Metazoa; phylum Arthropoda; class Insecta; order Diptera; family Chironomidae; genus Polypedilum; species Polypedilum vanderplanki. Next base: position 29,062 of record JADBJN010000005.1, read on the forward strand.
AAAACTAATTTTTCTTCCTCAATAATAAATTTGATAACTTTTTTTTCCTTCTTTCTACCAAATGAATCAGCATTTTCTTTTTAATCTCTTTTACAGTAGCTGCTGTTGTCATTGTTATAAAAAAGAAACCTTTCTCAATTATCGTCTTATTAAGTCAATTTGAAGTCATTGCATTTTAAATATTTATTTATATTTATTTACATATTGTATTGTCACTTTAATCCCTTCCTCATACACACACCTTTTGAAAATATCTCAATAACAAAAAGATAAAATTCTTCATGTGGGTGATCATCATTTATGAATATCCAAAAAAAAAATATTTTTATTTCTAAAATAAGAAAAATTGTCATCTTTTACCGTTTGGATAAAAAAATTCTTAGGCACGCACAAGGTGCTGTATGAGGAAAAAAAAGTAGTAGTAACTGCTGTTGACAAGCCGGCTTTTCAACTTACTTACTTGGGAAAAAGTTGATTACTGAAATATTGTAAGCCAGTCACACACAATGTTATCTATTAAATTATGCGGAAAAATAAATTAAATTGACAAACTTGACGTCACGTTTTTACCGATATTTGCAAAATGATTTATAACATTAAATCATGGAAGTTGCAAAATGCAATCCATGAGAGCGAAGCTTCTCTCTCAGAAAAATCAAGAATTTCAGAGTGAGAGAAGAGAAGAAAAAAATTCTCACACTGATCAAATCGAACGCGGCATTCTGGGGTCAACGAACGTACTTTGCGCAACTACATATGCAATTTTTCTATAAAAACACTTAGACACAAATACAGAAAGAATATTCAATGTGAACTTTGCGCTTGTAGTCGATCGATCGACGTAAGAATTTCTCGCTCTCTCGAAAAACAATTTTTTTCTTTCTTCTCTTGGAACGATCGAAAAAAAATGCAATAATGATAAATTGATGATGAGCTTTCAGCGGGAGACTTTTCGGAAAGTTTTTAAATAGAGAGAAAAAGAGGAATTTCTTCTTTATATTATGAAATAATTGACTGCATAAATTATGGAAATGGCATTTAGTTGAATATGTAGAGATAATCAATAGATTTGTGATGCTAGCAAGATAGAAAGATTATTTATGAATTATGTTGGAGTGCATTTTGAAATGTTGTATTTTTTTTGAAATTATATTTTAGAAAACAACAGTTAATATTAGTAACTTCTAACGATATTTATTTGAATATTTTACAAATAACGAACATTTAAAATTCAATTTTTTTTAAAAAAATCCGTTATTTTTAAAACAATGAAATAAAAATTTAAATTTAATTTCACAACTGTTTCACATCCTATAACATATTTTATAAAGCAATTATCATTTGAACCAATTGTCAATTACAATATATTCATTCAACAAATGTTGATTCAGATTTTTCCCTGATCTCCATTGAAGGTCAATTACTTATTTTTATTTACACATTTTGCAAACCTACCTCAACCTTCTTATTTATTTTTTCTTTCTCACTCATTTAAAGAAGTCAAAAATTCATGGATGAACAGTTAGTTATACAGGAAATATTTAAATACGAAGTATGTCAGCAAATAATTACATTGAACTGTAAATGAAAGCCAAAAGGATTACAACAGGTTGTGAAATCTGAAAGGCTTCATTCATTGTGCATTCAACCAGCCAAATGACTGATACTTTTAAATTTTCATTGATTGACATTGAATGTTGAAATAAATTTAAATTTTTTTTGATACAAAAATAAAATTTCAATCAAAGGATTTGCAAGATGCCCATAAAAACAGTCGGAAACAACAAATGAAGTTTTATTTTTTTTCATTTAGTAGCAGATGCGTAATGCTGCAAGAGTAATTTATACATATTTAAGATATTTTCCTTAGGGAAAAAATAACAATTGCGAACGCTGTCAGCAACAAATTGTCAATTATTTTTGAAAGGATTTGTTTGTGTAGTCATTTGAACTGACGAGGTTTAGAAACTCTTGAAAAGTTATCGAATCATTATAAAATTCAATGAACAATAAAATATTCTAAGTTTTAGGCGATTTTTTTTAAATGAAATTTTTAAATAAGGCAATTCATTACAATAAAATTTTTGTACACAAATTGTCGTATGAAACTGTGACATGACAAATTGTAGCGCGACATGAAAATTATGACAAAATATTGAGCAACAAAATGTAGTACTACAAGAAGTGACACGACAAAATGTTGCAAAACAATAACACAAAATTGACTGAAATTAAACGAATCAAAACAAAAATAAGAAAAACTTTAATTTTAATTTCAATCTTTTTCTAATTTAGATTTTGAAACTAAAATTCTGCAAAGAAAAATTGTCTAAAATTTTAAAACTACAAACTATAAAATTTTCTTTCAAAGTTTCTAATCCTTAACTTCTTAAGAAAAAGTCCTTCTTCGTCCGTTCTGAATTTTCCTATAAAAAGACATTGTTCATCAAGAATTGCGTTCATTCTTATCTCGATATGCGTCTAGGAAGCGATCGAGTAAGAAAAAGGAAATTCCTTAGTTATTATTATTTAAAAATCAGTGATAAAACAAAATAAGTTTGAAATGGAACCAAATATCAAATAACACAAAAATATTCAATTTCATGATTTTAATCATTATTTAGTTTACAAAATCGAACATTAGAAACAACATACAAAAGAATAGAAGAGAGAGAAATATAGTTTGAAGCCTCACAAGTTCTAGGTTGAAGTGGCAAAAAGTAAATTATTTTCCTTTCTTTTTTAATTTCTAATTTACTTTACTTGTACTCATCAGTTAGTGAAGACATTTGTGTTCATTTTCTATTTGTTATTTTTATAATTTTGTGAGTGATTTTTAAAATAAAGAAGAGCAAAGTTAAAAAAATAGCAATAAAAATGGATGTGAATGAATACCGTAAAAGAGGTAAAAATTTTAAATTTATTAAAGTTCAATAACATAAAAAAACTGCACTTCTAAGATGATAATAATAATAATGTCTAATAAACTTTACTTTTTGAAGTTTAATAAAGAAATTTTAATAGAAAAGCGCAATGAGAATTTTAGTCATTGTGTAATTTCTTGGTCGATCAATAAAAATTATTCACGCCACATGGGAACAAGACATTCATCCACGTGTGTTCATAATTTTCTTACAAATAAATTTTCAATAATGCATTAAATAAAATCTTCTTGCACATGTAGTGGTTTGAAAAAATAATCGAATAGTTTAATTTTTATCAAGTTGATTTTAAATGAATTTTTCAAGTAATTTTCTAAAAAATTTACAATTAATATTTTATTAAATTTGTAGTTTCTCGATTTAAAAGAGAAAATAAATATTTTAAGGTTAAACTGAAATTATAACATATTTTAAATTTTTTTAAAATGATGAATTTTTAAAGTACTATAAAAGTCAAGTAGCATTCAAGTGAATTAAATGTCAAGTTACAAATCAAGTCATAAAAATGTCAAGTGTAAATCAAGTCAATGAAATGCAAGTCAAGTTGATTTAAAGAATCAAATATTCAGTTTATTCTAACACAATCAAACACCTAATAAAAATTTACATTTTCAATAAAATTGAAATCCACTAAATCTCAGTTTGCAATAAAAATTTCAATTTTTACACTATCTAATGTAGGAAAGGAAATGGTAGATTTTATAGCAGACTATTTAGAGAACATTCGAGATCGTCGTGTCTTTCCAGATGTACAGCCTGGCTATATGCGAAATTTATTGCCTGAATCAGCGCCAAATGATGGTGAAGATTGGTCGTCAATTTTCAACGATATCGAACGCGTCATAATGCCTGGTGTAACACATTGGCAAAGTCCTCATATGCATGCCTATTTTCCTGCATTAAATTCATTTCCATCGTTACTCGGCGACATGCTGGCCGATGCAATTAACTGTCTTGGATTTACATGGGTGATTTTTTATACTTTTTTATTAAAATATTATTTTAATTATTTATGAAATACAGGCATCATCGCCTGCATGTACTGAACTTGAAACAATCACCATGAATTGGCTTGGAAAGATGATAGGATTGCCAGATTCATTTTTACATAGCAAAAATGGAAGAGGTGGTGGTGTAATACAAACTACAGCTAGTGAAGCAACATTAGGTAAAATTTTTCTATCCTCAATTTACATCAAATATTAAAAAGAATTTTATAATCAGTTTGCTTACTTGCTGGAAGAACGAAAGCGATAAGAAAATTTCACGAGCACACACCAGGATTTCAAGATGCAGAAATCAATGCAAGACTCGTTGCTTATTGCTCTGATCAAGCGCATTCAAGTGTAGAAAAAGCAGCTCTCATTGGACTCGTTAGAATGAGATTTATTGAAGCTGATGGAAATCTTGGATTACGTGGTGGTGCATTGAAAGAAGCAATTGAAGAAGATATAAGAAATGGATTAATTCCTTTCTGGGTGAGTTGCAAAGAATTTTATCTTTAAGAAATTTTATTGATTGCCTTGAAATTTATCATTTTTTTTTTGGGAATTTTATATGAATTATTATACAGAATTATTAGGAAAAATGTATCCTGGAGTACATAAAATTTTTTTGTCCGTTATTGGTTTCTATTTTAAACTACAGAGCACTTGTTGGTCCCTATTTAGAAAAACTGTTACGTTTTATTTTCATTTAAATGTTAATGAATTCTCAAAATACTTTTGTTGATTCGATTTGCTTTTATTAAAATTCATTATATTATTTTATTCAAGTAAAAGACAATTTGAATAAATTTACTAAAATTTGGTGCTGGAGTGCGTTCAAAATTTTTGAATTATTTCAAATTTTTCTAAACACAAAGCAACGGTTATTTTTACTTCTTGCATCAACCAAGTTGCTAATAAATTGAAAAATTTTCAATAAAAATATTTTAAAAAAATGATAAAATACACATCGGTTAAAGTATTACGATTATACAAAATAACTTTTCGATTTTGAATTTTTTATTTGTAAAATTCAATTTAAAGTAACACAACTTTCATCAAAGTTTTTGATTCAACATTTTTAACAATATCCGAAATATTTTCAATTGCATTCCAAATATCAACAAATTTTGTATATAAAGGAGTCATTGCAAATATAAGAATATCAGGAGAAATAAAATCACTATAAATATTTCGTTTTCTCATCCATTTGCTGATTTCATTTGCATTTTCATGTTGACAACTCAAATGACTTCCTCTTTTTTCATATTCAAATGGTGTAACAAGCTTGAATGATGGACATTTGTCAGTCATAAGCATAATAAAAAGATCACCAAGAGCTAATGATTTTTTCTAATCAGTTGCATGCCAGCATCAAGTGTAATTTCAACACTACAATCAATAATTGAAATTGGCAAAACTTCTGGCGTTCCAACAAGAAAATTTTTGATTCCTACAGTAGGTTCATAATCTTTTGACATTTTAAAAGGTGATTGATGACCAAGCCAACCAGTCAGTGGTTGCCAAGTGACATTTTGATGTTTTTTATTAACATAAATAAATGCAGGAGCCCCTGGACTGCTATTTAAATATTTATCAGTACAACCAACTGCAAAATCAGCATTAACTTCAGTCAAGTTGATTGGAACAGAACCAACTGAATGACACAGATCCCAAATGATGAAAGCACCAACTTTGTGCACCATTTCAGTAATTTTTTCATATTGTATAATTTACCATGATGATAATTTACATGTGATAGCAAAATGCATACAACATCATCATTTAAAAAATCTTCGAGTTGATTTTCGTCATCAAAATAGCGAATTTTATATTCATCAGTTGAAAGAAGTTTAAGGAGACCCAAGTCATTTGAAAAATTTTCACGATCTAACAAAATTGAACGACGATTAGGATTTTTAATTTTTTGAATTGCAATTGAAGTTCCGAGGCATTTAAAAAGATTTATTGAAGTTGAATCGGCAATAATTGTTTCATTTTCTTCTGCACCGATCAATTTTCCAATTTTATTACCAACTTTTAATGGCAATTGAATCGCAAGGTTCCATGAATGAATGTGATTTTGTTCCCATTCTTGTATAATTTGATTTACAACTTTTTCTGATTCAATTGGACAGAGACCAAGAGAATTTCCACAAAAATAAATTGTATTTGGAGGAATTTGAAATTTACTACAAAAATTTTTTAATTCGTCATTTTCATCAGCTTTTACACATTCTTCAAATGTCATCAGATTTGATTGTAAAATATTTTCTTTTTCAACTGTAAGAATAAAATTTATTTAAAATTTTTAATTTTTTTGTAATTTTTAGTAATTTAACCTTCATTTTTTGAATTATTTTTAAGTGAATCAATCTCAAATAAATCCATCTTTATAGATTCAAAAATAAAATCAAACTGATGACCTTTTGTAGAAAACCTTTCAATTTCGAAATATTTTTTCATTATCACATTTTACTAATACGATGATGAAGAATTTTATTATTGTAATGCTAGTTTCATATTTTTAAATTGACTTGCAATTGATAAGATTAAATTTTAGTTAAAATTTACAATTTTTTCCAACGTTTTTCTTAACTTACTTTCTTTCTTGTCTGTCTGTCTGTAACGATAGAATTTTGTAACTCATTTTTGATTCATTTTCTGACTAGCTAGAATTCTGAAACTTAAAATATAGCTCAGAACACGATGATAATGCATTCTTATGGGTATTTTACTATGATTTAGGGTTAAGCACTTGCATGCATACTTGACTGGTATGCGCATAGTAACTTGACTAAATGCATGCATGTTGACTTAAAAAAAATGTTTTTAATTTTGTCAGTCTTTATTTGATTTAGTCAAAACTTTGCATATTAGTATTAAAACTAATAACTCTTATGTTTGCAAAGTTTTGACCAAATTAAATAAAAACTGATTGCATTAAAAACATTTTTTGTAAGTCAACTTGCATGCATTTAGTCAAGTCACATGCGCATACCGGTCAAGTATGCATGCAAGTGCCGAACCTTACTATGATTTAAACTATATTTAAAATAACATTTACAAAATTAAATTTGAAATGTCAAATGTTAGTTCTACTTTTTGCCACCGAGAGCGCTACGATCGTCTTACAATAATTTATCACACGTGACAAAATTATGTTGCGCAACAAAAATTTTATTTTCAAAAAGTCGTTAAAACAACTGAATTTAAAATTCATAAAACTTCATTGACTTCTAATCATAAATGTAAACTAAATACTTTTTCTAATGAAAAAACTTAAATACTTACCTTTTTCGCACCAACTAAAAAGAATAACAAATTCTCTGGCGGTCTCAGAAGCTCTAAATTGATAAATAAATGATGGGAGATTTTATGTCTATCATGATGCATTCAAAACGAAAAACTTTGACAACATTAAATTTTTAAAACGTTAAAAACTTCTTTAGGAATTTAAAGAAAAAAAATCTAAACTTTAATCAAAGCAATTTTTATTGAAAAATTCAATTCAACAATTCACAATCTGTATCATACAAATAAAGTAATAAAATAAAATCTCATAAGAAGATTTGTCATGTTGCAATGTTATTAAGAAAAAAAGAAGAAAGAAAAAAAATCTTCAATAAATGTGTGGGTGAATAGAATTTTTCTCTTTTTTTTTATCAACATTCAACAGATGGTTTTCATTTTTATTTTTAAACCAATGATGATGATAATTATTTTACATGATAACAAATTAATCTTCACGCATTTAACTCTTTCTTTCTCTTCATCATAATTAATTATTTTTCATTTAGGTTTGCTGTACTCTTGGTAAGTTTTATTTTATCTTTATTATGAAGTCATTAAAATTATTTTTTTCTCTCGTTCTTATACACAGGAACAACTGGTGCTTGCGCATTTGATAATCTTGATGAAATTGGTGATGTTTGTCGTTCATTTGATTTGTGGCTTCACATTGATTCTGCTTATGCTGGTTCAGCGTTTATTTGTCCTGAATTTAGAGTATGGATGAGAGGAATTGAAAAAGCTGATTCAATTGCATTTAATCCATCAAAATGGCTCATGGTTCATTTCGATTGCACTGCATTATGGTGAGTATTGAAACATTTTATTAATTGACATTTAATTTTTATGGTTTGCACACACACATGTAATTGCAATTTACACGAAAAGACATAAATTTTAATCGCTTCTTCATGTCTTATAAAACTTGAATGTGAAGAAGCTTCAGAAAGAGGAAAATTATCATTCTTTTGCAATTGCAATTTTCGAGATCAGATGTGGGTCATCATCATCATTGAATTCCTGTTTCAAGAAAATGCTGTTAATATTCTACCTGCAATTCTTAATCGAGTTTAGCTTCATTCTAAAACGAGTCAATTTTAGAATGTTAGAAATAAAAATTAAATGAATTGTTTTTATGAAATGAATTGAGATTATCTTTATGTAATTTCATTTCAATGTTTATTCTTTGAGACTTTTATAAGTTGAAATTTATTTCATAATTGGTATTTTAAAGTGTTTTTGTATAGAAGTTTTTAAAACATTTATTTATGAAAAAAATCACTCAGTTATTGATGAAAATTCATCAAATTTATTAATTCAAAAAATAAAAGCAAGCTAAAAGTAGGGTTTGGCACTTTCATAAATACTTGATTCGTATGCACAAAGTGACTTTACTATATTCATACAAGTTGACTTACAAAAATTTTTTCTAATTCATAAAGAATTTATTCAATTTGCTCAAAATTTTACATATTTGTATGAAAGCCAATAATTCTTAAGCTTGCAAACTTTTGGTTCAAATTGAATAAAATTTGAACGAACTAGAGACTTTTTTTGAAAGTCAACTTGCATGCAAATAATCAAGTTATTATCAATCAAGTAAGCATGCAAGTACCAAAATCAAGATTTTTTTTTTAAATATCACATTTAAAAACAAATCATCTAACAAAAAATATACAAAATTGATAACTTGCTCCACCAATATATTTATATAGATTGAATATTTAACATAAAATCATATTTATCTAAATTACAAAGGAAGTTGCGACACTCCTTATCTTAAGCTATTTTTATCTAATAATAAATTCAACAGTGCACGATCAATGAGTAGGAAAAAGTCAACTTCTAATTAAAAACATGATTTTCTTGTATTTATTATCATCAATTGAATAACGGTCTAAAGTAACAAGCAACAACTGTAGCATTTTTACAATTATAAATTTATCATTTTTTCCTCTTAATCGACTAACTGCAGTCTCAAAATGATAATAAGCATCAGCTAAAGTGAGAGATTTATTTATTGTTCCGGAAGGGAAAATATATTTTTATCAATAATCCTAAGTAGCATTTGTAATTAAATTTTTAATCTTTTAAGGGTAACAAACAGCGCCGCTCTTCATCGTACATTCAATGTCGAGCCATTATATTTACAGCATGAGAATTCTGGATTAGCAATTGATTACATGGTGAGCCTAAGATTGGCAAATTGAAATAAATTAACTTTAATCATTGAATAATTATTTTTTAAGCATTGGCAAATTCCACTCAGCAAGAGATTTCGAGCAATAAAACTTTGGTTTGTGATAAGAAATTATGGAGTGAAAGGTTTACAAAAGCACATTCGAGAAGGTGTTAGATTGGCACAAAAGTTTGAAGCTCTTGTGTTGGCTGATAATCGATTTGAAATTCCTGCTACAAGACATTTGGGTATGTGAATTTGTATAAAATTTTAGGTTTAGACTTGCATGCAAATTTTACTTGATATACTCATATTTTTGTCAAGTTGAATTCAACTTGAATTACACAAAAATGTCTTTAATTTATTCAGATTTTATTTATTTTCTATGAATTCAGCAAATTTGTATGAGAGTCAATGATTCTTTAATTACTATGTATTTTATTGAATTAAATTTAATCTGGGTAAATTAAAGACACTTTTGTAAAAGTCAACTTGAAATAAACTTGACAAAAAATATGCATGCAAGTCCAAACTCTATTTAATTTAAATTTATAAATGATTGTATTAAATTTTTATAAAATAGGAATGGTCGTATTTAGATTAAAAGGAGAAAATGAATTAACTGAAAAGGTAAATAAATAAATTTTGAGTTCTTTCTTTAAAATTCAATTATTTTCCAATCAATACAACAACAACAAAACAGCTTCTCAAGAGATTAAATCATCGTGGCAATCTTCACGCTGTTCCAGCATCGCTGAAAGGCAAATATGTTATACGTTTCACAGTTACTTCAACTCATACAACAAATGATGACATAATCAAGGATTGGAATGAAATAAGAAGTGTCGCAAGTGAAATTTTGGATGAATGCAGCATTAAAATTGATAAACGAGTTTTGCTTAAAGGTAAACGATAAAAATTATAAAAAATATTGTTAATAATTGCACATCCATTAGATCACATTCTCATTAGCTATAAGCACATCCATGCACTTTGCTATTCATTGAAATATCATGAATTTTAAAAAATTCTTAAAATCAAAAGAGAATTTAAAAACTTTTCAGATACACGTGAGAAAAACGAAGCATTTGGTTCAAGTCTTTTACTGGCCAATTCACCAATGTCACCAAAAGTTGTTAACGGTAGTTTTGCGGCAATCATCGATGCTGATGAATTTTTGGCAAAAGCATATGCTGGCATCAGAATTGCTGTAAGTCAAGCAATCAAAAAATAAAAAAAATTCAAAAAACTAAAAATAAATTCCCAAAAAAAAAAGAATCAAGATTCGCCAGCAATGAGAAGGCGTGTTCGTGGCATTTTAATGAGTGGAAGACAATTTTCTCTTGACAGTCGAATGGACTTGGCAATTCAAGGTATTGAGCCGACTAAGGTAAATAACGGCGCTCAACAAGCAATCGATGAGAGTGAAGAACAAAGTTGCCAGGAAGGTACGAAAGCAAGGTAGTGTAGGCATTGATGAAAATTAATTTCCTATAGAATTTTTTACTCTTTCTCTTTCTTGCTAGAATTTCTCCCAATTTAGGAAATTTTAATAGTTTTTTTGCTTGATGAATGATTTTTATTGCTCAAAATCCACATATAGAAAAATTTAAATTTTATTTAGTGAGATTATGAAAGAAAGCTTTCGATCTCATTAAAAAAATTATTTAAAAGATTAATTTTAATGATTTTATTGGTTTCTATTTTAGATTATGAATACACGCTACTCCAGATGATGAATCTGAGCCAACAAAGATCCATCAGCCTGGACGTCGCTGCGACTCATCACAAAGTACTTAATAATTGTAGGGAGGCAAGTTTAAAATTGAAATAATTTTTTCAATTTTTTATAAAAATACTGGAAATTTTCAAATATTGAAAAAATTGAAAACTTTTTTAGAATTTTCGTAACGTATTTTTTAAAATTTAAATTTTTTTCTTTTAAAATTTTTAATCTAACTTCATTTTAAGATTTATTACAAAAATACAAGACTTTTTTAAAAAATTATTTTTTCTAAATTTTCATAACGTAATTTAAAAATTTAAATTAAAAATTCTTCTTTATCGACATTTTTTGTCGAAGAAAAAATAAAATCAAACACAATTTTCATTTAAGGATCGCAAGTCATTGCCACCATTATCATCACACTATGACATCATTAATAGGTCACAACAGCAACACAGAAATTCATTACCAACAAATCTCAGCAGCAGTATCAACTATAGCAATAACAACACCATTACTAGCAACTCATTTCAATCAAGTTTAAATATCATTGATGAAAATAAATCAATTGATGAATTCAATGACTTTAATTTTACTAAAAAAAGCTGCACTGAAGATTTTTCAAATTATTTATCTGATAAACGACAATCTGAACCAGCCATTCGATTTTCGTTTTATAATAAACTATTTGACATCGATGGAACATCGCGAATTTCACCAACAAAAGACTATCGGAAGTTTTCATTGCCATTAGCTATGACATCGTCAACACTTGAGCAACCAATATCGTCTGTCAATGAACCGTCATGGAAAAGCTTTCAAAATCCAATAAAAAAACCACAACAAACTCAGCAGCGAGTGAAATTTCATATGATAATAAACAATGAAAGCGGTGAAAAAATTCATTCTGGATCTTCATTTGAATCGCCATCATTTAATGTTGACATTGATGACAAAAGTTTATTTAATGATGGAGAAAATAGTTTGAAAGGAAATGAATTTGAGAACAATTTTAGTGATGAAAATTTTATTAAAAGGAAATATTTTAATAACAGTGATGACAATGATGAAAGCAATTTGAAGAATTTAAGAAAAATTTGTAAAAAATGTGGCCATGATATTCACAACAAGAAACATAAGAGCAAAGACCAAATTTAATATTTTATGATTTTAATAGAAATATAAAAATTTTATAGATTTTCACCACTTTAGAGTTATTTTGAATTATTTGAAAAAAATTATGTTTTTATTTCGTCTAAAAAATTTTTCGACCAAAGAATTCGTTCAAATTTTAACGAAAAATATTTTTTGACGAAATTTAATCAAAAAATAATTTTTATCGAAAAATTTGTACGTAAAAGCATAAAAACTTCATTAATTCAAATAAACTCAAAATTGATTAGTTTTCCCAAGAATTGTATAAATGAATCAAAAAAATCCCCAAAAATTTGAAAATATTTTAAAGAAATTTCCAAATCTAAAAGTTTAAAAATTCAAATTTGAAAAAATGTTGAAAAATTAACTGCTGATATCGAAAACAAAAACAAACATATTTTTTCATAAAATAGATTTTACTTTTTGTTGGAAATTTCTCATTCTTTATCAAAAAACAAAATATTTCATGATAAAATATTTATGTTTATCTCTTTTCTTTCCTTTTTTAATAAAAAAAAAGTTTAATCTTTAAAGCTTGTAAAATATTGAACAGAAAAAAACAAAAAATTTCTTCAAAATGCTGCTGTGCACATCAATAATGATGAAATGAAAAGGGTTTAAACATGGAAAGTCTTCATATATGTATATTTCCACCCTTTTTCATTGCTAGTACTTCAAAATATGTGTATGTGTCTAAATGTATTGCTTCCTTTTTCAATACTTCTCAAGAAAAAGCTAAGATGATGCAAAAAATTGATGTGTGTTTCATAAAGAAAGAAATAAAGAGACTTCCCTCGATTACTTTCACTTTAATGTATTTTAAGCATGAAAATAAAAATAACTTCTGTGTGCGTTCTGTCTTTGTGTTTTACTTTTTTTTCCTTCTTTATACACAGTATGATATAACAGAAACATAAGGAACAATGAAAATTTCAAAACTTGGATACTTAAATAACCTGAAAAAATAAAAAGTGAGTAGAATGCTATTTATATGAAAAAGGATATTTTTGTCATAACTTTGTAATTTGGTTGAAATTACTTTAAATCAAGTTGAGTTGATAAAAGTCAAGTTTTAGTCAAGACACTAAAAATCAAGTAAAATTAAGTCAAGTTCAATTTTATGTCATGTTCAAGTAAATTTTTTAAGCGATCGGAACTTGCATGCATACTTGACTTTCAAAAAGGATTTATATTCCACTCAATTTGTTTTTATTCGTTCAAAACATTGTTAATTTAATAGTCACAGACTTTCACATAAACTTGCAGCTATAAGTTTTCAACAAATTAAATAAAATTTGAATGAATAAGAGTACATTTTTGAAAGTCAAGTATGTATTCAAGTTCCAAATACAATTTTTTACTAAGTATTCAAGCCTTAAAAATTTTTTTATAAAACAGCATTTCATAGAAATTAATTTCAGTTCCGCATATAACGACTGCATGTTTTTTGTTTGTCTACTTTTGTATAAAATCCTCTCACGGGAATGACACCACAATGGAATTAAATTCTTCTTCATTCAACCATTCATTTTATAATGCAACAAAAAGCTGTAAAAATGTAAAAGCTTATTGAAATTTATTTCTTCTTACTCGAATACCTTTGTGAATAATATAAATTGAAAACAAATCCATTTTCATGACTTAATTCTTACACATAAATTGACTCATAAGCAACGAAGCTTTAAATTTCTTCTTAAGCTCAACACGCGTGAATTATGATAAATTATTTGCAAGACTAAATGTGTGTAAATCTTGTAAAATTGCTTGAGTGACGATGAATCCTTTAATAATCGAGTGTGAAAATGTTACCACAGAGAGATTTTTTTGTTAAGGTAAAGTTTTTATCCATTTACAAATATTTGAAATTTTATACTCAAGCAGTTATGCAGCAGTTTGATGGATGAGATTAGAATTGAGAATGTGAAAAAATAAAACCTTAAGGATGAAACACTTAAAAATGATTGAAAATTTTCATTTTAAAAATCAATTTTCTTGGATATGATTTTTATATATGTAGTGTTGTGAGTTTGGTAGGTGGCGCGACAGTTGTATCTTAGACATAATACTGAATAAAACATGATTGAGATATTAATTAATGTAATAAGAAATCCTATCTTTTATTGAGTACAATTATACAAATGGCGACGAGGATGATCTGACTCATCGGGATAAATTGGAGAAAAGTAAACTGAAAGTAAGTTAAAGTGAAAAAATTAAATTTTAAGTAGAGAAATTAAATTTTGTCGGAAAATGGCGCGGAAAATTTGTGTGAGAACAAAGAAAATGAATGCAGAGTAGAAAAGTTGAAAGAGAATTGAATAAGAATGCGTCTGAGAAGTAAAATTAGTACTTCAGAGAGATGCAGGAATAGAGAGAAGTAAAGTACTTCAGATTTTTAAAGGAAAAATGAAATTATCGAGAAGTAATTTGTACTTCAAAGAGATATGACAAAATGAAAGACGAAAAGTAAATGTACTTTACAAGTCAAGAAATAGTGTAAAACGAAGGAAGGGATTAAGAAGAAAGAAAAGAGAGATAAAATAGAGAAGATAATTATGATGATTTATAACGAATAAATTTTAGTTTGAAAAATGAGCTATTGCTCAGCTGAGAAGAAAATAAGGTTGAAAGTAAATAAGGTTAGAAGAGAAGAAAATTCAAGAAAAATATACGAAATTAGACAGATAAAAGAAAGAAAAGTGAAAATAAACATTTAAGTAAGTAAAAGAATATGGAGTAATGCGAAATAAATAGAAAAAAGAAGGGAAATTAGAAAATTTTTGAAAAGGATAGAAATTTTTGAAATAGAAAATATGAAAAGAGAGAAAATAACAAGACAAAAGAGATAATTTTAGAAATTTACTTGTAGGATGGCAAAACCTGGAAGATACGTCAGATCATTAAATTATCGAGAAAGAAATGAGTGGGAAGAAGAAGATTATGAGAGTGAAGCTGAAATATCAGAGCCAGAAGAAGAAATAGTTTACGATCCAGTTGATATTCCAGTGGAAGTTCCAGCACAAACAATAAAAACTAGTTCATATAATTTGGTAGAGAAATTCCCAGAAAATCCAACGTTCGAGGAAGCAAGAGAAGCTTGGGTCGACTGGATACAAGCAATGAAGTTCTTATTTGAAATGCATCCAGAGTTATTTGAACGAGAAGCAATGCGCAAATCAGTTTTATTCATACGAGGCGGTCCATTTATTCGGAAAATTATTCTGAGACATGGACAAGAATTATCTTTCGATGAAATCGTAGAGCAAATTGAAAAATATATGGAGCTGAACTCTAGTAGAAGCGCTGATGAAGCCATTTTTCGTCTGTTAAAGCAAGAAGTGGGCGAATCTTTTGAAGCATTCGTGGATAAAGTACAAAAGAAGGCAATTGTATTCAAAATGGCTAACGATGAGCAACGCGTTGTAGCCCAGATCGTTGCTGGTGCAGTAGAACAAGAGAAGTTGACTGAATTTGCAATTAAAGGTGAAGTGAAGTTGATCGATGTCTTAAGTTATGGAAATCAACTAGAAGCCATAAAGAAAAGTCGTGAACAAGAAACATTGTTGCCGAAGCAAGTGAATATGGCGGAAAGCAATGCCATTCGAGCACATCCATACAAGAAATTCAACAAGAAGTCGTTCTATTCCGGCGCAATGAAAGGTAATGGAGTTGAAGGAGGAAGAAAGAACGTCGAGAATTGCTCATACTGTGGCCGTAATCACAGATTAGGTATGCGATATTGTCCAGCATATGGGCAAAAATGTAACAATTGCAAGCGAATGAATCATTTCGCCAATGTATGCAAAGCAGTGAAAGAAGAAGGAAAAGAAAACATCAAGAACGAGGTAAATAAATACAAGTAAAAGAATAGATTGATAATTAAAGAAATGTTAAGTGATAGTGCGAAGATTCAAGTCTATGTCTAAAAGGAATAAAGGAAATTAATATTAATGAGAAAGTATAGTTGTAAAGAATTTTGTATTAAAAAAAAAATAATAATAATAATAATAATAATGTTACAGGTAATGCTTATACAAAAAGAAGGATTGTATTATATTCAATGTGCAATAGCGGGAGTGGTCGTGAATTTCTTAATTGATTCTGGTGCGTCAGTAAATATCATAACAGAATGTGTGTATGAAACAATCGTGAAGAATCAAGAAAAAGAAGACCAAAATCGAATGATTTATGATTTAATGGTACCAAATTCAGATGAAATCACAGTTTTTGGAGGAGGAACGGTGAAAGTTCTTTATTCATTCAGAGCAACGATAGAAGTAGTCAATGCAGAAAAGCCAAAGATGTTTGCGAAATTTATGGTAGTGAATGGTGATTTCAAAAACATATTAGGAAAAGAAACAGCGGAAAGTTTGCAAATATTGAAAGTGGGGCTGGAAGTAAACACAATAGAGATGCAACACGTGAAGCAAGAATTCCCATGCATACCGGGACGAATAGCTAGATTGGACATTGATAGAGAGAAGGTACCAGTGCAGGTATTAAGAGTGAAGGTACCGTTGGCATTGGAGAAGTCTGTAATAGAAAGACTAAAAGAAATGCTAGAAGCTGGAATCATTGAAAGAGCACCACACACAAACAGTTATGTAAGCCCAATGAGGGTAGTAGCAAAAGGCAAAGATGATTTTCGATTAGTAATCGATATGCGACAGGCAAACAAGGCGATAAAGAGGAAGTATCATCCAATACCAATGATAGAGAATTTGTTGCATAAGTTAGATAGAGCAAAGAAGTTTTCATTGTTGGATCTCAAAAGTGCATATCACCAGGTAGAACTGCATGAAGAATCAAGAGACATCACTACTTTCATGACGCCATTGGGAGCAATGAGGTTCACAAGGTTGGCGTTTGGAATGAATGCGGCTCCTGAAATTTTCCAACAAATAATGGACGAAATTCTGGGAGATTGCGAAGGTTGTGTAGTATATATAGATGATGTTTTGATATATGCAGAGAATGTGGAAACATTGAAGCAACGCACAGCAAAAGTGATGGAGAAATTAAAAGGAAACAACTTGGTTATAAACAAAGAGAAATGTGTATATGAAAAAGACTCTGTTGAGTTTTTGGGATTTCAAATAAATGAAAAAGGAATTTTGCCAACGAAAGAAAAACTGGAAATAATAGAAAGTTTTAAGAAGCCAAAGGATGTGAAAGAGTTGAGAAGTTTTTTGGGCTGCATAACTTTTCTGGGAGCATTTATCAGTAATTTGGCAGATGTGACAGAGCCATTGAGAAGATTAACAAAGTCAAATGAGTCGTTTCGATGGGAGCAAGAGCAACAGAAGGCATTCGAGGAAATAAAGAGAAAACTCAAAGAGGAAACGGTTCCACATGCATTATTTGACAGTTCACTACAATGTAAATTGTACACAGACGCATCTGGAGTTGGGCTCGGTGCAGTGTTAGTGCAAGTACAAGAGGATGGTACAGAGAGAGCTATCATGTTCGCATCTAAGTCGTTAACGAAAACAGAAGCGACATATCCGCAGATTCATCGTGAAGCATTAGCAATTGTCTGGGCGGTAGAAAAATTTAGTTATTATTTACTCGGTCGAGAATTTACAGTGGTGACAGATAATAAAGCACTTAAGCACATATTTAATGATGAGGTGTATGAGAGTAAAAGAGTGCAAATGCGTTTTGAGGGCTGGCAGTTGAGATTAGCACCATTTCAATTCAAAGCAGAACATATATCAGGAGCTGATAATAGAGTTGCAGATGCATTGTCAAGGCTATGTAAGTTGGAATCGAAACCATATGAAGAGAATAGAAAAGTATTGGAGTTGGGAACGATTGCACCACAAGTTAATGCAATATTCGAGGAACCAATCGCAAAAACAATAACGTTGGAAGTAGTTCGTCAACAGACGGAAGAAGACGAAGAATTGCGGCTGGTGATGCAGGCTGTTGAATCAGAGAGATGGAGTTCAAATCTCAAGTATTGGAAAGCTTTTCAGAATGAACTCACAGTTAGGAATGGAATTTTGCTAAAAGGACATCAAATTGTTTTGCCGGAGACATTGAGAGGTCAAGCACTTAGAAATGCGCATGTAGCACACGCAGGTATTGTAGTAATGAAAAGAACATTGAGAAGCAGAGTATGGTGGCCTAGATTGGATAAAGATGTGATTGAAATGGTGCAGAAGTGTCTAGGTTGTACGGCAGTAGCCAGAGATAATCCACCCGAACCAATGATACGAACGTTCTTGCCTCATAAACCAATGGATTTCGTTGCAATTGATCACTGGTCAGCAGCAATCATAACGTCGAAACTTTTAATAATAACTGATTATTACTCAAGATATTTATGGGTAATTGAAGTCAGAGATACGACATCAGTCGAGACAATAAAAGCGTGTGAATCTGTTTTCAACATTTTCGGAAAACCGGCTACAATTCGAGCGGACAATGGAACGGCTTTTACATCAAAAGAATTTAGAGATTGGTGTGAACGTTCAGGCATTCGTTTAGATTTTCAGTACCATTGTGGCCGCAGCATAATGGCCAAGCTGAAAACAATATGAAATTTATTAACAAGATTATGAGAACAACGAGAGTAAATATGACAAATTGGCGGGAAAATTTAGCAAAAGGTGTACAATTTTACAACAATGAAAGAACACATTCATCAACAAACACATCGCCGGCTGAATTGATGTTTGGACGTAGATTGAGAGCGTCTTTACCAATTTTATCAACAGATCAACTATTGATAGATGATGATGTACGAGAGATAGATACTGTGAATAAACATTTGGGAAAAGAAGCTGCAGACAAAAGAAGACAAGCAAAAGAATCAGAAATAGAAGTAGGCGATACAGTATTCATGAGGGCAAGAAACACAGATAAGTTAGCAGCCAGATTCAATGTAGAAGAGCCGTGTAAAATAGTTAAGAAAACAGGAGCAACAGTAGTGATTGAAACTAAAGATGGTGACGAATATCGACGTAATATAACGGCTGTTAAAAAAATTATAATGAATATAGTATGGACCAAAGTAAAGAAGAAACAGCAGTCGAAACTGAACAACAAGAAGAAATGCAAACAGAAAATGGTAAAGAAAAAGACAAATTTTGATAACGGAAAGGTGAAAATATAACTATATTTATTTTATTTTTTCATTTTAGCGCGCGGAGGAGAGGAGGCAGTAAGGAGTCTACGGGATAGAACTCGGATTCGGGCACCACAAAAGCTATCATTGCACATAGAATAAATAAACTTTTATTGCGTGGGGAGGATGTAGTGTTGTGAGTTTGGTAGGTGGCGCGACAGTTGTATCTTAGACATAATACTGAATAAAACATGATTGAGATATTAATTAATGTAATAAGAAATCCTATCTTTTATTGAGTACAATTATACAATATACTTTTAAGCTGTCAATCAAAATAAATCTTTTATTTTAAGTACTTGATAGGTTTTTAAAAATTCAAATTTTAATTTAAATGCATGAAGATTTTTTGTAAAAATTTATTTTGAGTTTTTAAGTTAAGTTAGTATTCTTAATATTAATGCTTATAACAAAGGTAATTTCAATCCTTTAAAAAATTCCATGACGTGTAAATTTTTAATTTTTTAAAACAAAAAGAAATTAAAAATTTCTCAAGAAATGTTTTTATAAACTCGAAACCACTTCAAAAAAGTCTTAACAATTACATTTTTCCCCTTCTCGTCTAATCTTTCTTATTTTACCTTTAACATAAATCTCAATTCTTGAATATAAAACTTTTTCTTTTACATATTTATTGCGTGGCAGAGTTCAAAAATCATAAAGAATTTTGTTATTCATGTGGAAAGAGAAGTTATGTTATCATGAATTTTTTTGTATATTCAGGCAGCGTAAAAATATGACAATCAATTGGAAAAAAAACTTTTTCATTTCTTTATAATTTCGCATGGCATGTAAATTTGACTTGCAAAAAGTTTTCATTTTTTTGACAGTCACAAACTGGAAGGAAAAAATTTATTAAATATGAATAAACTTGCAATCATTTCATGACTTGATATTTTGATTAATCACATCTTAAAGTTTCTTTTTAAGCTCATAAATAATTTTCTTTATTTCTTTATAAATTCAATGATTTTTTTGTCTTTTCAAACGAATTTCATTAAATATAAAAATAATAATTTACAAAACTCAGGCAGTAAATTTAAATTAATTCATTTTTGCATCATTGGAAATTGCGTTGAGAATTTTTAAGGTTTTTCTTGGAACTTTTTTACCTCATGTTTGGTTTTCATGTTAGAATGACTTCATATTGCTTGCAATTAAGGAATTGTTTTAAATTTTCATCAGTCAGTTTATTACAAAATTGTTGTAAATTTCTTATTTCTTTTCTCATATCCGACATACTTCGAGAATTTTCATTTGTGTCATAAAATTGGCCCTTTGCAAATGGAAATTTTGAATTTGTATTGATGAAATACATGCCAGTTGTTGTTTTATTACAATGCTCTCCTGCAAGCATATTTGCTTTGTGATGTTCACATTGATTTAACAAGTACAGTAAATAACTATCACATTGACGTCCATAAAATCCTGTTTTTGTTTGAATTGACTCCATGAAATAATCTGCACATCTTTGATGACTACATGCAAAGACTGTTATAAAAATAATTAGATTTTTTAAATTTTAAAAAATTATTTTTAAAATCTAACGGTTTTTAAAATTCAAATTTATAATCTTCAAAAAATTTGAATATTGAGAAGTTTTTTGATTTTTATTTAGTTATAAAATTAGGACACTTACAATTTCCATCACAACCAGGTTGTATAATTGCATTATTGAAATAGAAATCAACATGACCACATGTCTCTATCTTTGCTTGCACTAAACTCTGTAAAAATAAAACAAATATGAAAATTTAGATTTTCCTATGACAATATTGTTAAGCTCACATTGCAATGATAAACATCAACAAATTTTGCATCACTTTTGTCAAGTTTTTGTGAATTGTCTACTGTTATAAACCATGGCATTGCAGGATCTAAGCCACTAATTCGAGGCAAAATTATTTCTGGCTTTAAACTTTCAGCAATGAAATTTGTGACTTGCGCTCCAAGTGAAAATCCTATGATATGAATGTCATCATTTCCAGCTTCTACTAACTTTCGTATAAGCATAGAAGTGCATTCACCTACATGCTTGATATTGTGCACAACTGCGGGGTAACAAAAGCTTGATGATAAATTAAACCAGTCGACATAAAAAATGTTCATTGAGGTTTCATTGAGATATTCTGTTGGTAAAAAAAATTTATTAATGAAAATGTTTAAAAACCAATTTTTTTCTATGAGATTGCATTGAATTTTTCAAAAAATTTCAGCAGGATTATATTAATCTTCAGATTAATTTAATCTAGCCGAAAAATCTGGATTAAAATTTTTAGACCAAAAATTCGACCAGATTAAAATTAATATCAGAATTAATAATTTTGGCAGAAAATTTTTGAATCTCAGAAATTGAAACTGACTTTAGAATTAAAATTTTCTTTACCTTCTCGCATTCTATAAAGAGGTGTCTGATACATATCACCACGAAAACCATGTATAATAATTTTAGTTGGATTTGAGGCATTAAAGTACGATGCACTCAGATTTGTCATCGAACTTTCCTTTGTGGTACTATCGATGAAAATAAACTGGCTGCTGTTGACATTCGATTGCGTGAACAAATAAAAACGTATTTCAGAATCAGGACACGTTCGATTGTTTATATATTGACATTCGTCATCATCATTTTGTCTACCTTCATTGACCATACTCAACCACTCGTCTTCAATGGATGCCATAGCTTCAAAATGACATATGGTGAGTACTGAAGAAAGAAAAACAATGCACAAAGACAATTAATCATCATTAGGCACTTCCATTAACGTTAATGTGGACTTTTTTGGTTATTGTATGAAATTCATGGGGCAGAATGACACAATTTTTACTCATATGCGTGTGTTCCAGTTATGAAGAAAATCTCCCTATGAATTTCATATTTGTATGGCTAAATTAAAACACCTGACTGTGAATTTTTTTGTGTAAATTTAACTATTCAAATTAGAAAAAAAAATATTAAAATTTTCTGGTAATAACAAATAAAAGTTTAAAAATTTAACGTATTTTTTAAATTAAAAAAAAACAACTGAAAAATTAAATTTTATGAATTTCTCAAGTTTTAAAAATTTTTAAAGAAAATTGAAATCAATTTTGAAAAAGTTCAAAATTTAACGAACTTTTAAATTTAAAAAATTTGTTTATCAAAAGAATTTTTTTTAAAAAAAATTTAATAAACAAAGAAACTTCAAAAAAATTTTAATTTCCAACATTTAAAAAGTACAAACTTAATAATTCTTTAAGCTGCCTACTTAAATATGAAAATGCGCATCAACTCATATTATGACAGATTTATGACACTCCTTGCTTCTCTTTTATAATTTCTGTTGTTGTAAAATGAATGAAAATTATGAGATGTCAGAAGGATAATATGTCAACTTTCTCCCACAATTCTGCCATCGTGTGATGGTGACAATAACAGAAAAATGAGAAGTTGTATTTTTTTAATGTCATATTGGGTTGTAATCGAAATTTTTAGTTAATGAAAACAGCAGTTTGACTGCAAATTTGCTTTAGAATAAATTAAAGAATATTAAAGTTAGTGGTGTCTAAAAATGATTTTTTCCATATGAAAACTGAAGGTATGTAAAATGCTAATGATATAATGAAACTATAGAAATTTTTTTTTTAGATTTTTAAAATTTCTTTTGTATTTTCAAAATATTTTTAGAATTATTTTTGGAATAAAATTTTCCTAAATTCTTTCTAAATATTCAAAAAAAGACAGCTATTTACCTAAAATTCCCAAAGCATATAGCTTGGACAACAATGATTCAGATCCCTAAAATATCTCAAAATGTCCTTCACAATCCAAATGACCGTAATCTCTTCTTCATGTTTGTCTGGCTGTAAATATGGCTTCATTAAATTCTCAACAATGAAATTCTGTCTCTGTCTTTTATGGAAAATGATTGAGTACATTCTATTTTTATTCATTTAAATCGAAAGCTTAAAATGCCAATAATTTTGACAAATTAGGACCAAAATAATTAATTATTTAAACTCAATAAAGCTTGCATCATTAAAAAAAGTGTTTTCATTTGAATTGATTTGAAAATTGTTAACAAGTTGAGTCATTAATTATCGAATGCTTTTTGATAATTCAAGTAGCCTCTTGACCTATATATTTTTTTTATACAAAGTGCCTTTTATCTTATGAATTTTTATTACTTAAAAATATTCCTATAAAATTCTCATTTGTATTTATTTATTTGTCATACTTGAAATTCTCATTTGGGAAATTCTTTTTTTTTGTTACTTCATGTCAGCACAAGCATTTTTTTAGACATTTTTTTCACTTTATAAAAAATCATTTGAAGCTAGCTTGAAAATTTTTTTAAATTTTTTTTTTTTTGAAAACATAAACTTAACAATAAATTTTAAATTAACGAATATTTTTAGTCAAGTTGACTTACATAAAAATGTCTATTATTCATTCGGATTTTATTTAATTCATTTGAAATTCATAAAATTTTTATGAAAGTCAATAATTCTTTTATTTGTTATGTATTTTAATATAATTAAATTCAATCTTAATAAATTAAAGACAGTTTTATGTAAGTCAACTTGTAATCAACTTGACAAAAAAATATGCATGCAAGTAAAATATTCATGCAAGTCCGAACCTTAATAAATTTGCAGCAACCATAAAAATCCAACTAACTTCACAATAATTTTTAAAAACAGTCTTTAAAGTCACTCTTTTGACTTGACATGAACACAAAGAGCAACAGCTGTATTAAAAAAATTTATATAAAATGTTTGTAACAACTCACCTGTAGCGAGCACAAGAAGCAAAGAAGACGTCATAATTTGGCTTATCTGAAAGAAGGAAATGCAGAAAAGGGATTAAAAGTGTGCTACAACAAATTATAAAGCTGCCAAGTGAAGTTGAGATAAGCTCTTTCGCATTTTAAGTTTCTTCGCTTGTTGAAGACAAATTAGATAAAATAACTGGAAAAGTTTTACATAAGAAATTTTATAACTGTTGAAAAATAACAAATTTTTTGAAATTTTGAAAAGTTCAAATCATTCTTGTAAAAATGATTTTTTCCTGTCAAATGAGTTAGAAACATGAACAAGATAAAAATCAAGTTTATTCGTCAGTCAAACGTCATATGATATCAAGTAGAAAGTGCAGAATGAAAGAATATTAAAATTTTTTCTCCTACTAAAATCTCAAGTTTACAAACATCTCAAATATCACAGCAGCATTTTTTTTCTATGCTCGCTTTGTAAATATTTGAACAGTGATATCGCACATTGCACTGTAAACACATTTTTTCACTTTTTTCGCAATGCGAGAAAGAGAAGAAAAAAATTCACACCTGTTGACTTTCTCTCATGTTTCTTCATGGATGAAAAGTTAAAATAAAAAGAAGAAATTGATTTGTGGTTGGAAACTGAAAAATTATTCTTTAATTGAGATTTTAAAAAGTTTAAATTGAATTTTAAAAAGTCAAACAAATTATTGATTAGAATTTACGTTTATGCTTCTCCTAATTTTTAAAAAATACGTTAAATTCATCAAAAAAATTGTAAAATTTATGTAAAATTATTGATTTTTTCAAAAAATAAATAATTAATAATATTTTATTAGTTTTAAAAACCTGTGTTGTCTTTGGTTTAAGTTTATTAAAATCCGCTATGGAAAATCTAGATGGCGCTTCAAAACGATCTAAGCGCCTCTACGATTTCTATAACGGATTTTTTTGTAAATTTAAACCACAGGCAACACAACAATTCTGCTAAAAACTTTTACATTTAAGTTTCAAAAAAAATTTTAAAACAATTCTATAAAAATTTTTCTTTTTTGAGTGCGTTCAAAAAAATTTAAAAACTGTTTTTTTTAACCTTAGAATTTTAACAGTTTTTTCTCATTAAGAACGCGAAGAACTGCCTTATTTACAATTTGATATGGTGTGCATTTTAAGTTCTCTATTTTTAAGCATCGAAAATTAAATTACGCCCCATTTATTTTTTTAAAGATTATTTTAAACTTGAGTTACGAAGGAAAAGCGTTTAAAATGACAAAAATTCTTTGCAATATTTATGAAGCTTCTAAAAAAAATTATAAAAATTAAATTTAAATTGATAATTCTATTTTAAATTTCCCATTCGTAAGAACGTTTAGTAATTTTAAATAAATAATCGCCATTTTAATATAAATCAATACAAAAGGACTTCTTTTTAATGCTTCAAAACATTCCAATCTTCATCTTGTTAATATAAAATTAAATCTAAATAATTATTTAAAATTCTAGATATAAATCTCTGTTTCTCTTTTTAACGTATGTTTACACAAATTTTAAAGATGATAATAAAATTATGAAAACTTAAAATTTTATATTTTGGAGTTTGTTCACTAAAAACTTCAAAATAAAATTTAAAATAACGGTTATTTTTATTATTTTATCTCAAGATAATTATCAAGATGTGTCAAATCTATAAAAAAAATTATCAAAAGTTCACACGACTTGATAGTTATATTTTCTGTAATAATTTAAAGAAATTTATATTTAAAATATATATTTTTTGTTTTTAAAGTGCGTTTAGAAAAAATTGAAAAAAAAAATTTACTATCATTTAAGTAAATCTGATTAATAAACATTAAAATACTTCTCCTATGAATTCAACAGAAATTTGATAACAAAAATAGAGCTCAGATTTCATTAAAATTTAAACAAAAAAGATAAACCTCAAAAAACCATAAAAGAATAGCAAAACGATCTTGTGGTTAATTTTCCTTCTATACAAATTTTGTTCAAAATCTGCAAAAGATTAAAATTTCACTTCATTTACCACAAAATAGCACAAAAGATTGATAATTTCAACTCACCACACAAAACTGAAAATTACATACGCTGATGCTAGCAAAAAATATACAAAAAGAAAGCAAATTAAAGTTTGCAACATTGAAGAAGAACAAAGAAACAATGTTGAAACGCGCAACAAGTAAAAATACAAAAAAAAAACATTGAAACAATTACAAAATTTTATTTTTCTCTCATTCTCTCATCATTGGATAAAAAAGAGAGAAAATTCAACGTTTTGAATTTACATGGCGTTTTTTGTTTGAAGTTCATGAAAAATAAATGAGAAAGAAAAAATTGGAAATTTTTTGTTGATTAAAAAAGAAGAAAATTTTTGTTTTGATGGATTAAATTCTTAAATTTAAACCTTAATAATAAAGGCCTGTAATATTTCGTTGTCATGTCTGCAGTACATTAGTTAACTTTATTTTATTTCCACTATTCTTGCATGTTAGAGACTAAAGTATAAAAATAAATTCAAATAGAAGCACATATGCACAAATGAACTACTAAAAATGTTAATAAATGCTGAGTTGACTCAATTTTAGACTGCATACTGAAAAAAAATATATGTCAATATGCAACTTTGTATGGATCAACTTTTTTTCAGTGCTATTATTATGACAAAAGAAAAACTTTTCACATCAGCAGCTCAATTTTTATTTGAAAATAAAATTTGTTGAAAAAAATTCTTTCTCTACATAAATTTTTTATTATTGAAAAATTTGTTAGAAAAATTTCACTGATTCCTTCTTTATTATTAAATAATGCTTAGTAATTTTTTTTGATTTCGTCACTTGCATGCATACTTGACTGGTATGCATATAGTGTCTTGACTAAATGCATGCAAGTTGACTTAAAGAAAATGTCTCTAGTTTATTTAAAATTTATTTTATTCGATCAAAGCTTTGCAAGTTTTTATAAAAGTCAATGTTTCTTAGGTTTGCAGAGTTTTGACCAAATTAATTAAAATTTGAAAGAAATAGAGACATTTTTTAAGTCAACCTGCATGCATTTAGTCAAGTCACTATATCAAGTACGCATACAAGTGCCGAACAGAATTTTTAAATTTTCCACTGTGAAGTTAAAGTAAATTAGCGAATCAATCCATATTACAACGCAAATAAAAACTCATTACAAAAGTTAAATTGTCAAATTACTAAAAATTTAAGCTATGTTATTTTTTGACTCATTATCTATTATTCGCTAAATTAAAGTCATTTATTAGTTTAAGAAAAGGAAGAAGAAAAAAAGCACACGGTAATTAATGTAATGGTCAACAACATGAAAAACTCACAAGGCTTCAAACCATAAAACGACGAAAAAAGAAAAAAATTAATCTTATAATGAAAGTAAGCGTAATAAAAAGTTTTATAGACTAACAGTCAAACTTATAAATTCGTAAGTGAACCCGAATGACATAATCTTTTTTATCTTTATAGTCCAAACTTAAGGACAAAAAGAAAAATACTTTTATTGATATTGAAAATGCACTCAAGTTGACTCACATAAAAATTTATTTTTACTTTTAATTCTAAAATAAAATATTTAATACAAATTTTATGGAATTCTTCAATAAATTTAAATAAGAACAACAAAAAAGGTTTCTTTAAGCTCCTTGTTCTGAGAAATTTCATTAACAAAATTTTATATGTCTCGCTCGAGGCATTTTATCTTTTGCCTCACCTCACTCTTTTCTATCATCATCACTCACGAACTTGCTTGTCTTCTCATTCAAACTTTGTATTTTAAATTATAAATGAGACCAGCATACGCTCTCTTTCTCTGTTCTACTCTATTGAACCTTTCATCTTATATTTCTATCTAACTAGTAAAAGTGAAATTTTTCAAACAAAACAAAGAAGAAGTTTTACTCTACTTTTTAATACCTTTGTTGTTTTTTATATGATTTAAAGCTTTAAGATTGTAAAGATTCTGTTTTGAATTTGACCTTTTTCTGAAATTTAAATTTAGTTACTTAAGTAATTTGACTGATTAACTTTTTGAGCACCAAATGAAATTTTTAATAATTCAATCATTTTTTTCTTCTAAATTTTATTATTTTTATGCTTCGAATTTTAAAATAAACTAAAATTCGGACTTGAGTGCAGGCTTGCGCGCAAGTTGCATGCAAGTTGACTTGCACAACATTTTTTAAATTATTTAAATTTTATTCCATTTATTTGAATGTTTGTGGATTTAAGTGAAATACATTTTCATATAAGTTTGCAAAATTTAAACCAATTTGAATCAAATTTGAATGAATTAAAATTAAGGTTTGACACTTGACTCATGTATGCATCAAGTTGTATGCAAGTTGACTTATACAAAAATGTCTCTAATTCTTTCAGGTTAAATTTTAATTTAGTCAAACTTTTGAAATTAAGAATCATTAACTTTCATATGTTTGCATGAATTTTGACCAACTTTAATCAAATATGAATGAAAAAGGAAATTTTTTGTATGAGTCAACTTGCATGCAAGTCTGTGCTCAAGGTCGAACCCTACAATTAGGGCAATTTTCTGAGTGAGCGAAAATCGAAAAAGAAGACGTTTTGTAATTCTTTTTCTACTTGTTTTGTTCGAAAATTCGAAAAACATTTTAATTTCTTATTTCAAACTATTTAAACCTTTAAAAATGCAAAAACTAAGCAAAACACTGCATTAACTGTTTTGACAGCGATTAATTTCATTTGGAATAACTGAAAATAAGAGAGAAAATTGAAAATGTAAGAGTTTTTTCTCAATTCTAACTGAGAAAATTAACTAAATAACTACAAATTTTAAATACTAAAATTTCGTTAAATAGTAAACTTTTTTAAATTTGCTTATTTAAAAATGCTAGCGATAAAGAAGCAAAGTTTTAGTGTCTTCAATAAAGATTAATCAATAAATAGTAAAAGAAAACTAAAACAAATCAAATCAGAAAATTATTTAAACAGCATAAAAACAAAAGAAATCTATAAAATAACATAACAACTCAATTGCTTCTTATAATAATTCCAAGTTTAATTAAATAATAATACTAATTAAAAAATGAAACTTTACAAATTGCATAAACTACAATAAGTTTAACTAAAAAAAGTTTTTTAAACTTTACTGTATATAATAAAAATAGATAAATTTTAATAACAAATCATTAGTTTAAAAAACAAAAAACTCTCTTTTAGTTCATGCATGAAAACATTCAATTGTTGAATGCATAACAACAGATGCTGTCTGTATATGAGAATTTATATGCCAAGATTATCATCAATTAGTTAGTAATGTAATATTCTCATTGCATAAAGTAATTCTTATGAAATTTAATAAAAGTTTTGTGTTATTTAAAATTATTTTATAAACAAAAACTAACAACTAAAGAATCATTTAATAAAAATTAACTCAATGTAAAATTAAACATTTGAAATTGAAGTTAAAAGTTGAAAATTTAAAATTCTAAAAATTCCAACATCTGTTTTGTTTACATCTGTGTTGAATGTTGAATGTTGAAAGTGTAACAAGTCGGCAAATAAAACATTAAATTTCAATATGAAGCTTTAGAATGAAACATGCAACAAGGAAGTTAACAGTCGATTCTAAATAGTAAGAAAATAAACATTGAATCAAAGAGAGTGACTGAGTAAAAAAATTATTGAGTACCTTTGTCGCTCAACAATCAGTCAGTCTCTAAAAGGATATCAAACGGATCAGTTCGAAAAATAGAAACAATCAAATAATTAAATAAAATAGACAATTTATAATACATAAGACAATTTTATATATACAAAAAAAGATAAAAAAATTAGTTTTTTTCTATTTTTCTTCGTGTGTGGTTTAAGTGTCTTTAAATTACAAAAGAAAATTTGCATTTGAATATAAAAAAAGCAAGTGAGTGATATATACATAACATAAAAAAATTTTTACGTTCGCCTTCATGTATTTTGGTGGACTTATGAAAAAAATTTTAGTTGAATGTGTGTGACATGTGTGTATATAAAATATTTATAAGAAAAGTGACGAAGAAAGAATGAAAAAAATTTTTGGTAATTAATCAACATTTTCAGAAAATAAAAAAACTGAAAAAATATGAAATGTAATAAAGCAAAAATAAATTACAGAGAAAATAGTGAAAAAGTGATTTTCATATGCAGTGGTAAAGAAATATTGATTTTATTGTTTTCCTTTTCTTTTACACCTTACATTTATACATTATACACTACTAGTCATATGTGTGTCTTTAAAAAAATATTCTATGTAGTTTTTAACCTGGAAAATTCGATAAGAAATTTTTGTCTTGAATTTTTCGGGGTAATGGAAAATTTGCAAATTTTCAAACAATTTGCGAAAAAAAAATTAAAAAAATTAATTTAAGAAATTTTCCAAAAAAGTTTCATTTAGCAAACAATTTATAAATCAGACTACAAAAAATGATTTTTTCAGTCGTTTTTTACATCTTTAAGATGTTTTTTTACAAAAAAATCAAATTTTAAAATTTTTTTCAAATATTTTCAATTTTTTCGTTAAAAAAATTATAAGAAAATAACGATGAAATTCTTAATTCTTCCAACTAGACCCACTATGAATTTTTTTTACCTGAAATTTCTTTACTATTTATTTACAAATAAGGAAAATTTATTTAATTCTAGAATGCGAACAAAAAAATCAATTCATAAATGCATGTTCGAATGAAACTACATGAAACTCTTCCGTAATCTGATTATTTACTGTGTATGTAAATTCATTTATGTGCAAAAAAAGATTGTGTCGTGCAATACAAAAAAAAATGGAATTTTTTTGTTATTTTTAGCTCATTTTAGTAGAAGTCAATCTGCTATTTTTGCCGCAATTATGGAATTTCTTAAAACTTTATTTTTATAAGCTTAACGATGAGGTTTTCCAGACTAGACTTTTTTCTGTTTCTTATTTAAATATTTAATATGGAAAAACGTAGTAAAAATTTAGTGCAGTTTCCACTTCCTTTAGAATTAATGCATTAAAATTATTTCAAAAAAAAAAATTGAATCTGCAATTTTCTGTTTTGATAAATTTTGAATTTGCTCATTGATTTTGCAGTTCTGAGTTTTTAATTTTGTTTGAAGAGAAAACAAAGAAAATTGGAATGGATAGTCCATTTTTGGACACAACAATCAAGAAAATAATTAGAAATTTTAAATAGGAGTTCTCGAATGAATTTTAAAAATATAAGAAATTTATTTTAAAGTGATTATTGTACTAAATGAATAAATATAGACAGTAATTCTTTCAAATTTAAGACAGTTATCAATTATTTTATTAGCATTTGATTTTAGTAACTTTCTGTTATTGTAACTTTCTTTCTATCATTGAATAATTTTTTGTTTGAATGTTTATAACTAACTTAAAGTTTAAAAATACTGTTTGATAAAAATAGGCAAAATTATCACTTCTTCCAGTTAAATCTTTTTGAAAATAACAAAAAACAAGCATAATTTTTACATATAAAAACCATAATCTTCTTGATATAAAAATCAAACAATGAAAAAAATATTTTTAATCCTCTTCAAAATAAATCACAAAAAAGATAAGCGGAATAAAACAGTATAGTTCATTCAATAAATTTTTTTCTATCGATTGTGTATTTTTATCAGTTCTTTTTATATTTGAATTGTTTCAAGTACTTCACGTTTAATGATTTAAAATCTGTGCATTTATGAATTTTTTTGATAACAAAAAAATAACTGAAATATAAATTTTATTTCTAATTACGGTTCGCACTTGCATGCTTATTTTACTTGATATTCGCATATTTTTTGTCAAGTTGATTTCAAGTTGACTTACATAAAAATGACTTTTATACATTCAGATTGAATTTAATACAATTAAAATACATAATAAATTAAAGAATAATTGATTTTCAAACAAATTTGCTGAATTTCAGATAAATTAAATTTAATCTGAATGAATAAAAGACATTTTTGTGTAAGTCAACTTGAAATCAACTTGACAAAAAATATGAGCTTATCAAGTTAAATATGCATGCAAGTTTGAACCCTATAAAAAAAGTAAAGTAACAAAAATTAAATTTTGATTAATTAAATTTCTAATAAAAGCCAATCCATTACATCAAAAAAAAAAATAATAAAAATAGTTTTTCTGTCTCCAAACTTTATATTTCATAACTCGTGAGTTTACGCGTATAATAAGAATAATGGAAAATACGAGAAAATCGATTTTGTCATTTTTGTGCTCAATTCATTCATGGTGGACTCACATTAAAAAAGGGAAATTAGAATTTGACTAATTGTTCTTCATATTTTTAGAGCGACTTTTTTTGTTTGAACTGTAATTAATTTAACTAAGAGAGGTCAAATAGAATTCAGTTTCAATTTTTGAAAAAATATGGTGAATCTCTTTGTAAATTTCACAACAAAGATCTTGAAAAAATTTAAAGAATTTAAAATTTTTTGATAAATTTAAAAAGTTTCATTTATTGTGACAAATGCAAACAAATGACAAAACGTTGCACGTAACATGTCATGTAAATAAAAAAAATTAAAATTTATTTTGTAAAATCTTCGTTAATACTGTATTAAAAAAAGTAATAAAAAACTTGAACTAAAAGATTTCCCAACGATTGCAAGGCTAAATTAAAGCCAAGTTTTAGTTGGAAAACTTTAAATTTAGCATAACAAAAAATATGCCACAAAACACATTTGTCATGTTGTAATTTTTTTGCAAAAATCACAAAATGTTGCAACTGACATGTGATGTAAATTTTTTTTTGAATCATCCAAAAAACTGTCGAATTTTTTCTAATCGGCCATCCAAGATTTTAATAAAAATATAGAAATAAAATGGAAATTACTTAATGTAAAAGAAAATCTTCAATCATAAAGGAACAAATTTTTTATTAATATCAATTTCTTTGTGTCATTCTCAAAAGCGTAGTTTATAAGACAAGCAACCTTAAGTCAACGAACAAAAAAAAAGAAAAAAAATTTGTTTGACTAAACTTTGGCGACCCTTTCCCTTCATTCTATTACTAACTTACTAAAAATAACCAGCAACAACAACAAGCAAGTAAGCAACAAACGCTCATTCCTCATTGTTTCTTTCTTTTTTTCCTTTTTGGTCTTCAAGAAATGAAGATTTATGGGTAGAAGGGAAGAATTTTTATTAGAAGGGAAAGAAGAAAAGCAGGTTTTTTGTCTGCCATGAAATGAAAATAGCGACAGTCTGTTAATTTCATTGCCATATTGCAGGCCACAAATAAATAAATAAAAAAACATCTGAGGTGTTATCGCGATAAAAGACCATAAATAATAACTCATTTGGTCTTCATTTCACTTACTATCTCAAAATATAGAAAAAATTCCGTTCATTTGTGAATTGTCGGTCAGGGCATGCGTTTTTGTATATGTGAGCTTATCTATTACTGATAATCTTTTTTTTTATTCTACTGAAGTTAATTGAAGATTTCGTAGTAGTAAATTGCATGCAGTCTATTGACAAAGAAAAGGTTTTGATCAATTAAATCAATTTTAATGACTTTATTGTGTTTGTTGTTCTATTTATGTGCACAAACAATGCCGTATTTGATGATAATTTCTTTGACTATGATGATGATAATTATTTCAAAAATGTGTGCGTTTATTAGCGTATTTATTGCTTTGAATGTTTTGAATTTTTCAATTTCATTTCGTGACCAGATGTTGACTTGAAAAAGAAAAAGTCAAATAAAATTTTTGTTAGATTATCTCAAATAAATCTATTTTTAATCATCAGTTTTGTTTTGTTTATTTAAAAAATTTAAATCAGCAAATGTTTTACTACGAAGTCAATGAATTATTTCTTTGTTTCAAAACTGATCTTTTACAATTTTAAATGAAGATTCAACAAATTTTAACAAATATATAAAACTAGGTTTTATTAGGAATTAAAAATATTTTTTGAAGTTAAATTGAAATGTAAACAAAACAGACGGCAAATTTCGTAAAAAATATTTTACACATTATTTATTTACTACTAGATTTTTTTCGTTTTCAAAATCAGTATCATGTTGTGAAGTCTTACATAAATAACCTTTGTAAAATAAGTTTCTATGAATTTTTAAACTCCAAAGCCAAACTGACCGTTAATTTTCTCTAATTTAAATGGTGCGCGCACTTTATTCAGTTAATTTGAAAAATACGTTACAATTTAATAAAAAACTTTCTTTAAAATTTTATAACTATCTGAAATCACTTAAATTTATGGCATTTAGTAAAATTTTTACATAAGAAAAATTAGAAAATAATTAAGTTTTTAAATACAAAACATTTTATAAAAGTGTTAAAATATAAATAAAAATGTTGAATTTAAATCTTCTTTCATGATAATCTACTTTTTCTAGTACATTTAACCTACGCAAAGTGAAACACACTTTTGCATTTATTAAGAAATGTTTCATAAAAGTAGGTCCACCTACAAAGTAAATCTCACTTGCTGTAAGTGAAATTTACTTAATAGTTCTACTTTTTAACAACCCTTATTGATTGTAATTATGTTTCTAGGACAATTAAAAGAAATTGCAAACCTAAGACTAAAAACATCACAATTAAATGTAAAGAAATAAATTTAAAATTGTTTTTTTTTATAAATTTTCAAGATATTTCCACTTAGAAAGCGTACCAAAAATTCTCTCTATCTTTTTAAAAATCAAACAATGATACTTGTAATTCCAATTTAATATATTTCATGCACATTTTCATTCTCAATTCTTTCAAATAAATTCTACAAAATGACTCTTTCTTTTTATTTCTCATAATGACAATGAACTCAATCGATTTTTATCTATAGTTTACAATTAAAACGAATGAAATTTCATTTCTGCTCTTCAACATTTTGTGCAATCTTAAAGAATTGATTGAAAAGTAAATTTAATTTTGTTTTAGTGCAAGAAATGGGAGAAGTTTAATTATTTGCTTTATTCGTTCTCATTTTGTTTATTCCCCAATTTTAATTTATTTATAAATGAACATTTAATTAGGAATTAAAAGGAAATTACAAGGAAAAACTAAAAGTTTCTCAGTTGCATTTTAATTCCTTTTAGTAGCATTTGTAATTCTCATAAATGAGTCAGAATCGTACGTGTGTAACCAAAATGTCAGTTCAAAAAAAACATTTTATTGCTTAAGGGCATTAAATTTTATGATAATAAAAAGAGCAAGTTATAAAATGTCACTGAAAGAACATTTTAGAGAGAAAAGTTGCAACTTTTTTTCTTTGTGAATTTTACAACTTACTAAAATTTCTGTTTATTTTTTTTATGTTTTTACATCGATTTTTCTCTCAAAAAAACTATTTTACACAAACCATTCGTTGAGTCTTTGAGTAAAAACTTTTTCATTCATCACTTCTTTATAAAACTTGTTCTTCTCACTTCCATCAATGAGCAAACATCATCTGTTATGGTCAAAAGTAATGAAACAAACTCACCTGCATATGACAATGAAAAACATTCACTTGATTGCTTAACTATTATAAAAAGTTTTCATGAACTTTATCATATGAGAATGAAGAAAAAGAAGCTGCCATTGTGAGGAATTTAATTGAAACTTTTTCTGAAATTCTTTATATATATCATCATTATTACTCTTATTCTTTATGCTTTGTTATGTTGGATTATAATGCTAGATAAAATTTATAGTTCAATTTATTATCTGTAAGCAATTGAAAATAAACTTTTAAAGTTTCTTTCTTAAATTAAAAAATATAATTAACTTTAGTTGTGTTTTTGAAATTTTTAGTTTATTTACTTCCTAATTTTAGTTTTATATTCACTTACATATTCGAGTAAGTAACTGATCTATTTGTTAGTGACAACTAAGTTAAGCTTTAACTATATATTATAATTTTAAAAGCAACTAGTGGTTGTGACAGCAATTTGAGAACATCATTAAATTTTTAAAATTTCTGAAACTTCAAAATTGTCTTTTCAACTATTTTTATTAAGCTAGGATTTTTAACACTGAGCTTATTTGCATAATTTACAATTGAAAATTTAGCGTGCTCAAATATAAAAGTAATAATGTGTTTTTTATGCAAAAATCCGTTACAAAATTAATAAAAATTGTTTTAATAATAAAGTTTTTAGAATATGATTGAAAAATTTCAAAAAATTCAAAGTATTATTAATATCAAGAAGTGCCTAGTAAACAAATTACATTTTTCTATATTCGATTTATACAGCTTTTAATTCTATAAAATCACAATTGACTTATCTCAAATATTACTTTATAAATCCAACTCACAATATAAAAGTAATTGAAATACAAGATGGTTTCAGATTTTGAAAAGACCTCAAATAAATCCTATACTCTTAAAATGACCTTAAGGCTTAAAAAGTTTCCTAGAATTAACTTAAACTTGAGACAAATTTTTAGAAGAAATGTTGTTAAATTTACGCAATAATATCAGTTTCATTAAATTTCACTACGAAATAGTAAAATTCTAAGAAATTTATTTCATATTTTAACTTCTTCTATTTTAGTAAAAAAAATATCAGATGAATATAATTATAAATATCATATCACATAGAAAAAAGCTTTTTTGGCACAAATGAGAAGGCATATCATATTCTATAATTACCATGACCTTATATCCTTATTTTTGTTTTACTATATATAAGTTAGTTCTACTCATTTCTAAAATTATAACCTTGTTAATAATTACAAATATATTGTTCGATATATTTATAGTTCCACCCTTTAATTCTAATAAAAATAGATTTTTTTATTAGGGTCGGCACTTGCATGCATACTTGATTGGAATGCGCATAGTGATTTGACTATATGTATGCAAGTTGACTTTACAAAATGTCTCTAGTTCATTCAAATTTTATCTTATTTGATCACAATATTTCCAAAGCCTAAGAACTCTTTGATCCGAGTTTGATTTTTTTTTTGATCCGAGATCAAACTGGGATCAAAAAAATCAAACAGGAATCAAAAAAATCAAACTCGGATCAAAGAGTTCTCAGGCCTTGAATATTTCTAACCATAATTTTATTGACTTTCATACAAATGTGAGAATTCTTGACCAAATTAAAGAAAATTTGAATGAATCAGAGACATTTTTTGTAAGTCAATTTGCCTGTATGTAGTCAAGTCACTATGCGCATAAAAGTCAAGTATGCATACAAGTGCTGAGCCCTAAATTTTATTTAACTTCTAAAAATATCTCACAAATACAAATAACAAAACAATTTTTTATTCTTTTCGATTGCATGCAATATATTGCCTGAATCAAAAAAAAAAAGTTTTACAACCTCAAGAAAAAAGTCAAAAACTTTCACCTTGTCCATCATCATAATTATATCTGGCTATATATCATGCATAAGTGAGCATGTTAGTCAAGAGCAAACAATAAAATATAGTCAAGAAAATTTATCTATTTGTAGACAATAGAGAAAGAAAGAAATGTCAAAGTTGAGGCTTTTTACAACAATATAAGAAAAATCGTTAAGCAATCATAATAAAGAATTCAATTATATCCCAAACTCAAACCACTTTCAAGCTGAATGCAATTTTCATTCAATTGATTTCACTACTAAGAAGCTTTTTTGCAGGATAAAAACTATTTTTAGAAATTTTTTAT
The DNA here is from genome assembly GCA_018290095.1 of Polypedilum vanderplanki. Taxonomy (NCBI): domain Eukaryota; kingdom Metazoa; phylum Arthropoda; class Insecta; order Diptera; family Chironomidae; genus Polypedilum; species Polypedilum vanderplanki. The sequence continues at coordinate 66,880 of JADBJN010000005.1, forward strand.
GAATTGGAAAATTCTTTTCGCTCACTTTTCATGAATGCATTTTTCTTTTCTTCGTTAAAATAAATTAGTTTTTTTTCCTTTTTTTTTATTTCTTTTATTTTGCAACATGCAATGGCATGAAATAATTCACAACGATGGGAATATTGTGTTTGAGCCGCAAAGAAATGAAACTTTCATTATTGCCGCCGTTTAAAAGGTAAAATGTGCCTTTCAGGTATCTCACGGCTCATTGAATGAAAATATATAAATAAAAAAAATAAGAAAGACAGTTGTGGTGGGTGAATAAGATGTTTTTGTATGCAGCACTTAAAATAGAATGAAACCCTTGAAAAATTATAAAAAGATAACTCAAGAAAGAATATTTTTCTTTCCTAAAGGAAAACAATTTTTTTCTTTCTTTGATTGGTGAATAATTTAGGGGTTGATGGGTAAAAAAAGGAAATTCTTATTTATTTTTTAAAAGGCTGGTTCGCTAATTAATAAATATTTTTTTATTCAATTAAATGAAACCTTCTAAAGTTAAATATAAAAAAAGTTTTAAATCAGAGTTGGAAAGCTTAACTTTTTCCAAACGAGAAAATTTTCAAAAATTTTTAATTGACAGAAATTTTAAAAAGCTTTTAAAACTGCCAAGTAGCTGCTAATTTGACTGCTAACCCGGTTAAAATTTGACTGCCAAATTTTAAACTATTTTTTGATACATTGTATTATATTTTTGAAAGCTTCTTCTAAAAACGTTTTTATCTTTTTCTACTAAAATTTATTAGGTTAAATCTAAAGTAAATTTAGGATCAATTTAGTTAAATTTTGGAGAATACCCAGCAATTTTTTAAAAGAATTAAGCAGTTAACTTGAAGTTGCAATTCTGCAAAAATATAACTAAATTTGATAAAATCTGAATGAATTAGAGAATTTTTGTGTAAGTCAACTTGCATGCATTTAGTCAAGTCACTAAATGAATACCAGTCAAGTAGTCATGCAAGTATCAAATCCTAGTTTAAAAAGAATTAAAGATAAACTTGTTATTGAATTAAAATTTTACTGCGGATTTCAAATTTAATTTTATGCTAATGCTTATCCTCTATTTATAATTTTAAGTTTAACATGAAAGAAACAATCTAAATAATTACATTATTGCTCATTGACAGCAAAAATATTCTTTCAAAAGCTTTTTTAATAAAAATTTATCAAAAAATTGGAAAATTTACTCAATTTTTTGTTTAAATTTTGATCAAATCAATATGGGTTTCATAAAATAATAAAATCAAAAATAGCTTTTGTCATTTTTAAATCGAATTAAAAAAAATTTTTG
>JADBJN010000005.1:68690-79654 GCA_018290095.1 Polypedilum vanderplanki
ATCAATGAAGCCATTTGTCGATACGGTGGTTCCTTGGTCGAATAATCTGCCGTCTAAAATTCAGACGGTAATCTGGTCTTCAGGCCTATCTGGTTCTGTCAGGCCTATCAGGTCTATCACTTCTTCAGTTCCATAAACGATCTATTGAACCGACATATGGTGGTCGTGATTCAGGGAATGGTTTGGTCTGAAGCCATGCTCATTACGCTACCATAAAAAATTTGAATGACCATAACGATCCCAAGAATCAGGTTACAGCATCGGTTCGTGTTTCATAGAAATGGATTTTGTTGGTCGATTATTTAATCAATGGCAGTGTTGTCGGTCGATAAACGATCACCTTCATATGATTGGCTTATGGAATCTCTGCTTATAAGCCAGATGATGGCGGTCGATTATTTGATGATGGCAGATAATTTGAATTTGAATGAAATGCAATCAATGCAATTTGGACGACAATTTGAAGTCGTTCTGTCACGTTCATAGTAGTCATAATCCAGGATGTGGAATAAGATTCATGTCACGATTATGTGGACTCGAATAGAGTCATTTGTGAGAGTGGCAATCAACTAATTCCACATTCAACCTTGACCACGACCGCTTGGGATCTAAGCGATATTGAAACCTTCACACGAAAATCTTTCTCTCTGGAACATTGCTGTGACAATCTTCGAGTCGCTCGAAAATTAACGTGCGACGAACCCAATGCGGCAAGCAATTCTTTTTCCAGTCTAACACACGCCGGAAGCATGCTGTGAAAAAATTTATAAAATTGAATGGAATTGAATCTTGTGTGTGCACATTTTAAATTGCTTTGTTGCAGTTTTTAGTCTTTTAGTGAATTTCCTTAATGACATTTTGCATTTAAATTTAATTAAAGTCAAGAAAAATGAAATTTTAAGCTCTTTTTAGTTACTCGCTATTGAGTTTTCTTTTTTGCTATTATTTTTTTTTGAATTAATTTTTCTCTGTGTGTGCATTGAGAAATTTTTGAATTAATTTAAGTATGCAAAATGCATGATTTTTTAGGAGAAAAAATATTTAAAGTGTTGTTTTTAGAAATGTTTATTGTTTGCTAAAAAAATCCCCTTAAAGTGGGATTCAAAAAAAGTCTAAATCATTTTTGTCTTTTATAAATTTTATATTTACAAGAATTGAATTTATTAATTTATTTGTATTGAGGAAATATAAATTTTTGTTTTCTGTTTTTGTTTGCAATTTTTCTTATTAATAATTTGATGAATTTTTATTAACAATGAAAAATAAAATTGTCTAATTTTTTTTTCAATTTTTAAAAAATGATTGGAAAAAATGTGACATCAGTCAAGATGGTGTGAAGAAGTTAAGCAGAGTCCGAATTCGTTTTTACAAATAACTAAAAAACAACTAATTTTTATTCGATTTAAAAAATCCAACTTAAATCAAACTAAAATTAATCGATTAAAGCTTATTTTATTTTTAATCGAAATTAATTTTGGTTTGATTTTTAGCAGGGTTGTTAAGGCGACAGGCGAAAAAAAAAGAATTTTTAAAATTTTAATTTTTTTAATTTTTCGTTTTTGATAATTTTGGAAATAGCATGGGAAAAATATTTTTAACAATTTTTTTCAAAGATTTCGAGTTTTCCCGACAAAAAACTTTCTTTACATGAATTTTCTGTTTATTTTTGTATTTGAAAATTCATAACTTTGTGACCAAGTTTATCCAAAAAAATATGGTTGAACAGCTTGTTAGAAGACAAATTTTTAAGACCTTTTTAATAATATATTATATGTAATATGAAAACTTAAAACTATGGTCACAAGAGCGCAATTATTGACATCAACTATGGGATTTTTTTGCATTTTATTAGGTCAAAAATTCTAAAAAAGTTTCAGAAATAAATTATTTTAATGCCTTAAAATATTGTTGTGATTATTTTTATACGATACATAAAATTTTTCTAAAAACTATGTGCAACAAGATGCATGCCATAAGGCATTGCTTGCTGCCAGTCTGAGGGAAGTCTTTTTGGAAAATTTTAAAATTTGCCTGAAATACTTTAAAATGATAAAAAAAATGATAAAATATGCCATAAAAAATTTAATTTTTAGATAAAAATTTTTCTTTTTAAATCACGACTCAAAATTTAGAGAAATTTATGAAAATTTGCTTTTTTTGCAAGAAAATTGATGCGTTTTCCTCTACGAATTTTTATCTAAAAATTTAATTTTATTGGCATGTTTATCATTTTTCATCATTTTAAAGATATTTTAGGCAATTTTTGAAATTTTTTGAAAAGACTTCCTCAGCTGGCAACATATACCGTATGCATGCACTCTTTGCTGCACATCAGTTTTTTTAAAAAATTTTATATGTATCGCTATAAAAATTAATCCAACACAATATTTTAAGGCATTAAAATAATTTTTTCTGATGCTTTTTCCGAATTTTTTACCTAATTAAATGCCAAAAAATCCCATAGTGATGTCAATAATTGCGCTCTTGTGACCATTAGTTTTAAGTTTCAATATCTACATATAATATATTATTTAAAAAGGTTCTTAAAAATTGTCTTCTAACAAGCTGTTCAACCATATTTTCTGATAAGTTAGTGAAAAGTTATTGAATTTGAACAATAAAAATAAGGGTAAAATGCAATGAAAAACAGTTTTTGGGCTCCGGAAAAATCAAAATTTTTTTGAAAAATTATTTCACTATTTTTCCCATGCTATTTATAATTATCACAACCAAAAAAACCACCAAGCAGATTTTTCTGATGAAAAAAAAATTTTGCCTCCGCCTTTTTTCGCCTCCCAAGAGGCGGCCTCCAAAAAAAAGGCCGCCTCGAGTTTTTTTTTGGAGCCGCCTTTTGGGAGGCGCGCCTTTTCGAGGCTGCCTCCATTTTCCGCTTTAACCAACCCCCTGATTTTTAGTTGAAATTTTATTCGATTAAATTTTAGTTTGAATTGTGTTGGTTGCAACTAAAAATCAACTTAGTAACGTTTTTAATCGATTTATGTTGATTTTTATTAGAATTTTAAATTCGAAATAAGTTTTAGTGATTTTTCGTTATTTATAACTAAAATATCCAAACCGATTTTCGGACTCGGAATTAAGTAAAAAAGAAATATATACTCGCAAGAAATAAAAGAAATTATTGAGGAATTGAATTTCATCGACTTAAATCTATAAGATTTGAATTTTCGATATTCATATTTTGTTCATTAATTAATATTCAGATTTTACCGCTTTGCCAATTTATGTTTATATTATATTAAAATGGTTCCTTTATTTTTAGTTTGATATTAAATTCTCAAAAGTAGATTAAAATTTTCATTTCTTTTCCTGTTCTTCCTTTTCAATATTCATTTTGCTTATTCTTTTTGCACACTAATGAAAGTATTAATATAACTTAAATTACACGATAATTCAACACACACACACATTTAAAACCGACTGACGCGTTCTCAAATGTAATTAGATTTTATCTTTTCAATGTACAACTTGCTTTATGTTAATGGATTTTCAAAGTTTCACTCATTTGTTTAATTTTTTTGCACGGATCTTAAATTAAGAAAAACTTGAGAAACTCGTTGTTGAAAGATTGTCACAAATTCTGCTTCAAATCGCCTACCTTTTGGATCTTCAATAATTATAATTGAACTCGTATGGTTGTAGAAAAATTGAAAAGTTGCTATGCAAACTTTAATCCACTAATAATGTTTTAGAAATTTAACTAATTTCATTCTTTAATTTAAAATCCATTTTCACTTTTCAGTCTTTTTAAAATGATCACATTGATTTATTTAATGTGAATATCCTCAATTTTATTTTTTTCTGTGTTTTACTTAGCATTGTTTCTCATGTCTGGACTATAATCGCATTATTTTCAACTAAACACAAAAACAATTGCCAACCCAAATGCATATTTCGCGGTTAAATTAAATACTAAAATTCAATTCAATTTGTTGTACTATTTATACTTGCACGCAAGAACCAAACATGGAGAATCAAAAATGAGAAATAAAAAAAGAAGAGAATGTTGTGATGCTACTCTGCGTTTATTGTCAATGAATGACTGTTATGGTAAGAAAATCTGAACAGCTCTTTAAGATTTCTGTTGCTGCCACTAGTTTTTTTTTATGTAGGGGAAGTATGAATGAATGAAGAAATTTCTATATTTTAATGCGGGAAAATTGAGCGTTCCGAGAGAGAGCAAGTTTATATGTAAATATCCATGAAAATGGTTTATTAGAACAGAGTTGGAATGAAGAATCTTATATGAATTTATTGTTTTTTGGGTTAAATACAGAAGAAGAACTAAATTGTCATAATTTTGAATACTGAAATATTTTTTTAAAACTTTAAATAAATTTAATTAGAGCTATTAAAAGTTTTTAGAGGATTATTTGTTAAAAAATTTCATCAAACAAAAGTTTATTTAATAAACAAAAATTTTACTTGTGTAGTATTTTAAAATTGGTCAAAATTCTATTAAAATATCTGTTATATTCTTCAAATTATTTGGTTTTAGTTTCATACTATTAAATATCTTATTTATAGTTTGTGCTAACTGATCTTGCTATTTTTTTAAATAATTTTAAAATGGTTTCTTTTTTGTGATTTTGTTTATTTGTGTTAGTGAATTTTAAAATTAACGTTAAATTTTACCATTAAATTTTCAGTATTATCCAGAAAAATCAATAAAGGAAATCAGTAAAATATCAAAGACTAAAAATCCTGAAAATATGTTGAAACCTACAATACTTTAAAAGTTGGTGAACAAAATTATTCTCAACTCTGAAACTAAAAAGCCGCAAACAAAGTGCGACGCAAGCAAGCGCGAAATTTTCCATCAAAAAAGACGAATAAATATACAAACAGCATGATTGCTCTCGCATAGTGTAAAATAAGAAAAAGAGAATCAAAGTTGTTTATGAAACATTAAACCTAACTCTTCAAAGGTAATAGATCACATGAAAGGCAATAAAATCATACCTAGGGAAATATCATGATAGTGATATTTTCCATCAAATTGATAGTCAAAAATTTTTAAAAATCACTATCATTGATAGTGAATATCAAAATTGATTTATTCTATCATTGATATTTTTTGATATTTTTTCTGATATTTTAAGAAAAAATAATCATGATATTTTTTTGATAGTTAATTTTTGATATGACTTCATGATAGTAAATATCAATTGATATTTCTATCATTGATATTTGAAATGTATTTCTTTCCCTTGATAGTCAATCAACTGTCACATTTTTACCAAACCATTAGTATTTTTTTTCAAAAACCTATTTTGTATCAGAGTCTGAACGCCGAGTTAAAATTTTATTCTCTAAATCGGTTTTTAACGAACAAAATTTAGCTCGGTTTTGGACTCTGTTTTTTATATTGCTTTTATAATTGTTTATAACCCATTACCATAATTATGTCCGTTAAAAGTAAAATGTTAGTTTTGCACAGAAAAAAGTTAATATTTGCTAGTTTCATAATCATAAATCTTTGATTTAAGAAGAAAACCATATTTTCTTTTTTTATTATAAGTTCTTGTTTGATACTTACATTTCCTCTCATACAAAATCATAAAGTTTCTAACGATAAATCAAATACTTTTATTAACCCAAATATACACGAAAAAAAATATTTATAACTAGCTATAAAGTTTTTGATTTGTGCCTTATAAAGTCAAATATTCACTAGCCTTGTTAAAAGAAATTTATAAGTGTTATAATTTTATTGTAATAAATTCAAACTAGTCATAAAATTTAATAACATATAAAGAATTTTCTTTCTCTAAACTAATTAAATTTGACTTTATGGACAAATCTCAAATCTTTCATCCAGTTATAAAATATTTTTCTACATGAGATAAATAAATAATGATTGACAAACATCTTTTTTTCGTATTCGTTTTTATTACGATATAACACCATTTGTTTTACAAAATTTGTTGACATTCGTTTGAGTTTTTGGCAAAATTTTTGCCATTTCTACAAATTTTGTTATAAAGCAAAGTAATGTTGTTGAATAAAGGTGTAAGTTAGAAGGGATTTAATAGTTAATTAATTGACGAACATCCAATATAAGCATTTGCAGTTCTTGAATTTAATTAAGAATGCAATTATATAACCGTTTTCATTATTTCAGCATAAGTTAGAAAATTATCGTTTATCATGCTGTCGGAAAAAAATTTACTCACTTTTTCACTCACTACAGTGAGAATTTTTTTCAGTCGGAGTTGGGGCGCTGGACTAAAAAATATTAATTTTTCCTAATATTTAATTAAATTTTTTTAAATATTTTTGAATCCAAGCCGCCGAACCTTTTACAATTCAGATCATTTTTATTATTTAATCGTAATTTGTGAAATTTCCTATTCATAATCAATAATTTGAACTATCAAAGATCAATTGATTAGTAAATATCATGACTCATTTCTTATCTCATGGTATTTATAAAAACATCAGATATAAATATTCACGAGGTGATTATTAATAGTCGAAAACAATATCTCTACTGTATATTATTATCCTCTGGGCCACTATCAAGCACAAATATCACACAGAATACAATCTGTAATAGAAATAATCACAATGATATTCAATATCATGATATTCACTTATCTCAAAATTTATCTATCCAAAAAAATATATATATGATTACTTTTTCCTTGCTACTAATCAGAACAACTATTATCAAAATCCTATCTAATAAATATCAAAAATATCAAATATCAAAAAAATATCATTTCCCTTACCCTTGAATTAAAAGGAGAATCTGAACCTAACCCAAAATCTTCTCTTTAATGCCAAAAAGATGCAAATTAAAATTTATGACTTTCCATAAATCTATGATAGCAAGAAATTATTTCCAACTGAGAGATGATTGCATCAAAGATCATTTGCAGAATAGATGAAATGTTTATGCAACCTTTCTCTAACAGATTAAAACGCAATATCTTAATTGTTAATGAGCGTTGATTGCGTTGACAAATTTTTATTCTATGACAAAAAAATCATTTTTTGAAGCTCTTTTTCAGTTCGCTTACTGTTAATTGCAGCAATGTTGGACTAATTAAAAATGTTCCTTTTGTTATGAAAGAATTTTTCTGATCACTGATCTTTTTCATTTTCCGGTCCAGTGAGCATGCACTTGCGGTGAGAAGAATCTTCAATCATAAATTCTACTCTTAGGTTGCAATGCACAATTATGTATGTCAGGCGGACACATAAAAAAACTATCCTTAAAATGATAAATAAAGGGAAATCAAAAAACCAAACAGTGAAACTGGAGAAGATAACTTATACGCGATAAGTTCAAGTATAAATCCCGCTAATTTTATAATTATAAAAAAAAAGCTACTTGGAAATTATTAGGCTTTATAAACTTGCTGCCGCTATGTTTCTGTTATTTATTCTCGAGACAATTAATTGCCTCAAAAAAAAAAAAAAATTTTCAGTCGTTGTGATTAGAATACTTCACATGTGTCGATGATATCCGAGTCACATGTTTCAATAGTTCGATTAAGGCATTTTAATTCTAGATAGAATAATCCATACATCCATATTTTAAAATTCTTACATTTTGACCTTGATTTCATCAGAATAAGATCGCGCAAAAGCATAAAATAAAAACTGGTAAGCTTAAGACTTTAGGTCACATATCAATGAATCTTGCATGAAGTTTAATTAAATCCTCCTTGAACTCTCAGAAAATATACCATAAAAAAACGATGAGTCCAAATCAATATGTTCTCATTCATAATCACATCATTGCCCATTTCACTCAAAAAAAATAAAAGCACAGTCATCGATCTAAAATGTTTGCGATAATATTAGTGAACGTAGTTTTGTCACATCTAAACAATACACAAACTCTCAGTTCTTTTATTGCTCTTCCCGTTTTTGCGTTCGCTACTAACTGCCTACCGACCATCTCTTATATTCGAGGTCATCATAAAAGCAGAAGAAAATGGAAAATGTGCAAGAGTATGAATTCTTTATTCACTGTATGAAATTTATATTCTTCTTGCCTTATAATTTATGATAGCTACGTTAATATTCCTTTTTTTTCTTTCTGGTTGCAAGAATTTGCAATCTTTTTTATTGACCTTTGGCAGCATAAGCCGAGAAAGAGATTTGTTAATTGAGATTAAATGACTGCCACGTTTCTTCTTTTTATGTGAGAAATGTTCAAGTATTGAGATATTTTGGTTTCTTTGTCGCTTAACCTTAACTGATAATATAGAGGGATATTTTTAGATTTATAAATTATATGAATTTATTTTTAATTGTAACTAATTAATTTTATGTTGTTTATGAATTAAAATTCTCAAATATATTTATGTCCATTTTTGTAAACCAAAATGTAAAACAATATTTTTATTCTTTATTTTTGAAGTCTTTTTTTGGTTCTTTTAATTAAAAATTCGCATTCGCTTCATCTAATAGACGTTACGCAGATGGTCACCAGAATTTACCGGTTCAATTGTCAGATACTTAGCGAATATTTTTTATTCTTGTGCAGATTCTTTTCATACAAAAGACACTTCAGAGAAGTTTCAAAAGGATAATTGACAAATTTTGAAATTTGTAAAATATCTCACAATACAAATCAAATTCAAAGAAAGATTGCTCAAAAACAATTTAGTCCGTCAACTTTAAATTTTATGACACACATTTTGTAGACAAATCATTCTCTTGGTTTTGTTGCTACAAATCACAAAATAATAATTTTATTAAAAATTATCAAAACATTACCGTAAACCAAAAATTCTTTCCAAAAATTTTTTAAAGCACTAGTTTCAAATAATTTAAAATAATAACGAACTTTAGAATTTTAAATTTAAACTTCACAGAATTTCATTAATTGTAGTTTTTCTACAATTTTTAGAAGATTTTAATCTATTTCTCAATAAGTACTTTTATAATTTATTACTCTATTAATACATATCATAAAAAATATTCCATCAGTAAATGCCAAAAAACTGCTTTATGTAAATGGTTTGTTTTCTTCTCAATTTTAAAATTTTAAATCGAAATTTATTCTCCAAGACTTATTTTATTCAAAAAGATCATTTAACACATTAAGAAATAAAAAAATAGTTCAAATGCCTTATAGTGACCATGAAGAATTTTTTGTCTCATATTAAGCAAAATATTCCACTAAGCATTAATTTGACAGAGCGAGAAAATTACAGCTTACTTGTACTGTCTGATTATTTGTCATTAAATAACAACAAAAAAAAAGTTTTGATATTAAAAAAATTCTCTCATTAGGTAAAATTAATGATGGACAATCATCCATTCACATGTGAATCTTCATAAACATTCACTATGTTCTCACATCTGATATATGCATGTGTAAGTAACTGTTCCGCTATCAGTAAGAATAAATCGAAAATGATGATTTTTTCTCTCTTTTGCATTGTACATGCAGAAAGCAGAAAGATGCAAAAAATTATGTCAACCATAAATTATCCAATGATGAGCGTTAAGAGCATGAAAAGAGAACTAAAATCAATACAGTAGAAATGAAAGAATACCATATCATTGTCTTATAATAACTGATTGATTAAATACTGACTGCATAATCTAAGAAAAGAAGCCAAAATTCAACCATAAAAGCATTAATATTTCACGGACCAGCACATGAGACTGTGTGATTTAGCAATTGACATTGATCCGCACATTCAAGTGAACAAAAACAAATAGAACGAGTGTTATTATATAATACTAAAAAAATATCTCCAAGCTATAAAACTCGAGAGTGAAAATTTTTCGAGCACACTTTTGTGTTTTTGTTTGGTCATTTTTAAACTGCTGACACCAAAAAAAAATTCTGTACTGCGGAACTTGACATGCGTTTCCAAATAAAGAATTTTTATTATTGTGATGAGCATGAGACTTCAATTTGTCATGCTTTCGAATGTTTTTAGTGGGTCAATTGAGCAGATTTTTGATGATCAATTTTTACTTCACTTTTAGGCCTCATTGGACATTGGTGCTGTGTCTTTATTATTCTCAGTCACTTTGATAGCCATTTTTTCTATTTGGATTATAATTTTGGCAAGTTTATGCCACTATCAGAATATCGTCCAGCAGGATAACAAGCCCAAAAATGATCAGTATGTGTAAAATATCTATCTGGATGGTGCAAGGATGGTGCATTTGTTGCATAGATGCCTGGAAAATGTTAATTATCGTGTTTTATACGTCATAATGATCAAGATTATAGTGATAAGGTGGAATGTGGTTGGGAAAATAATCGGGAAAGGATCAGGACCAATAGGATATGCGTGATAACAAATCAGGACGATCAGAATTAAAGTCGATTGCACAAACGGGGACGGTGATTGTTGTTGATTTAGGCGTTTGGATCAGTGGTAGGCTTGATGGAAATTTCATGTTGATTTCCATTATTTTGTGGAAATATTTCGATGGGTTGTTTGATTATGATTGTTGGAAAATTGACATTGTTGATATTATAGAGGCTATCAGGACGAGTAGGACTGTCTTCAGGAGAAAAATGTTGAACCACTAAAGTCACCTGAAGTTGTGTTCACTGATGTCAGTTGGATAAGTTCCAGCAGTAGCGATACTGATGATGAAATGAAGACAGTGTTGGATTTGGGCGATTCATTCAGTAGAGGAAAGAACTTTGTGTTGGTCTTGCTGGTGTGTTAAATTTGTACTTCCGCTTATAATCCATTTCCATTTCTCCTGGTTGCTGTTGTTATTCAAAACCTTGTAAAGAAAATAAATAATTTAATTTTATGTGTTAGACATAAAATGATAATATTCTACCTCCCAGGTCTATGAAATTGTCGCACCATTATTTGGACCTGGATCGACAAGGCAGTTTGAAGTTTTTCTTTCATAGAGATCGAAATCAGGATCAAAAATTGTTCCGGCAGGTGATGATTCAGTTCCATCAATGACTTGTGATGATAATTGACATGTGCCATTAC
>JADBJN010000015.1:0-19000 GCA_018290095.1 Polypedilum vanderplanki
CTGATTAACAATACTCTCATCAAGTGACAGACGGACGATTGACGAAAAATTTGGCAAGAAATTCAAATCGTGGTCGAAGTCGTGCTTTGTAATTCCAACAATCAAGCATAAGACTATACACATCTTCTGGATGGACAACCTTCTGGTCTTGCAAGACGCTGACCTTTCTCAATTAATTCATTGACTTCACTTCCAGACAAATCATCATAGGGTACATCACTTTTTGAATAAATTTCCCACAAAGTTATACCGAAACTCCACACATCACTTGAATGAGAAAATTTTCCACAGAAAGATTCAGGCGCATACCATTTTAATGGCCAGCGTCCACCAGTACTTGATTGATAGAAATCTTTATCGATTCCAATGGCACGTGAGAGACCAAAGTTAGATATTTTGCAATGTTGCTTCGAGACGAGTAAATATTGCGAGCTGCAAGATCACGATGTACAAATCTCTTCGATTCAAGATATTCCATACCTTGTGCAATTTAAGACGCCCACAAGTCAATTAATTTATAATCGATATCATCTTTGTTTTCTACTAAATATTCAGCGAGTGATCCAAAACTACAGAGCTCTTGAACAATTAGTTTTACGACATAGGAATTGTCTAATTTTATCATAACTGAAGCTTCTTTTAAAAATTCTGGAAGATTTTCTTCATAATGCCTCTCATGTAAAGTTTTTATTGCAACCCAAATTTTCTTGCCATTTGATAATTTAAAAATTCCCCTTAAGACATTTCCAAATTCTCCTGAACCAATTTCATTGTCAAAATGTAGATCATCTTTTGAGACATAATAATTTGCACCAGAACTTCGAGTAATTTCTTTTAAAAAGTTCTTTTGCGTTTCATACAATTCCGGATCAAGTTGATTCCATTCTATTTTATTCCTTTTTGGTGGATCCATGAAATAAATCATTTCTTGTGGTTTTGAGTCTTGAACTGTCTGATTGTTGATCAAAAATTGATCGCTTTCTGTAAATTGATCTTCTTGTGTTGATGGCCTCTTTGATGTCGGAGGAACGCCATAATTTGTAAGAAAATTCGTTGAAAATGACAATGATTTATTGAAAGAATCCATTGACAAATCAACTGATGGTTTGTCTTCTTTAGAGAGTGAAGTTGGAAGGGAATGCTTTTTTTTCTTGAATAAAGTGAAAACTGATGATTTTGCTTTTGTTTGAGACTCTATTGTCATTGAATTGTTAGCACTTTCAGGTGATGATATTGAATTTGTACTAACAACTGGAGATTGCATCACAGATTTTGACTTTTTCTGTAAAGTTGGAATTGGTGGACGAACGATTGGAGACACAAATTGTGTTAATTTAGCCGGAAGCCCATCAGCATGAGTCATGTAATAGCTTATAAGATGTTCTAATGAAGTGAAAAATGGTCCATCATCGTATAAAAAATATTTTAAATTGTCAGATTTATGAATTACATAATTTCTAATATTTAGGTCATCGTCATCATGAAGCATAGTTATGACATCTAATCCACCATTTCTTTCACTTGTTCTTACCAAGAACAATCCACAAATTAAATCATTAATTTCTTTATTATCATTAACATAGACATTCTCTTCCAATGCATATTCTTCACGATATTTTTCATAAAGTTCATTTCTTTTCTTCAATAACAAAGTTCTTGCCCCTTCTCTATCTAATGTTCCATGATGCCACTTATGGCTAAATGTATTACAAACTGGCACATATTTTTCCAAATATTCAACAACATCATAATGCCCTTTCTCTCTTGCATAATTGATTGGAAGTTTTCCATTATTAGCTCTCGGCATACTTGCTGCATTATTTTGCAGTAAAATTTTGACAATTTCAAGATTTCCAACTTTGGCAGCTTCATGTAATGGCACTTCGTGTGTAAAAGTGTTTCTAGCATAAATCAATGGTTTACTTGCACCAATTAAAAGTTCAACCATTTCTTTGCATTCAAATTTACAAGCATAATGCAGTGGTGTATTTCCAACTGAGTCTCTACTTGCTAAGGCACTTCCATTTTTCATGAGCAATTTCATAATTTCAGCACTGACTTTATTTATTGCAGCTAAATGAACTGCTGTCATTCCATTTTCATCTTTTGCATCTAAATTTCGATATGATGTCGATAAAATTTCTTTGACAACATTTAAATTATTATGCTTTGTGGCACGATGAAGCAAATTTGCTTTTCCTAATTTGCAATATTTTAATGGTGGTGGACCTTTCTTTACAAACTTTCCTAATTTTGTACAGAGATTCGATTCATTGTGCTTATAATACTCAATCAAGTCTAAAAAGAATTAACATATGTGTGAGTGAAGTCAATTTCATCATAATTATGCATTCATTATTTTCTCACCGTCCAATCGTGATGAATGAATTGAGAGTCAATGGAGAAGAATGAATCATCTCCATGTCTTTGTATTTGATAATGAAAAAATTCATTTCGATTATAACGGATACTTACATAGTTATTAATCAATGTTGAACTTTCACGAACAAGAAAAATACTGTCGGAGATATCAAGTTTTTGAGATTCTAATATTTGTAAAAATTGAGAGAAAGAAAAATACATGAATGAGTAATGTAAATATTTAATGAACTAGAATATTCATAATTTACCTTCAAGAAGAATTTTCTCTGCCTCTAATCGCGAAATTCTACCATGAAACCAGTCTAGACTTTCATCTCGACTCATTTTGAGCTATAATACCTTCATAGGATAATAATTGAGTTTAAATTTCAATTTTTTATGAATTAAGAGATTACTCATGAAATTTTGATACACACATTAAAGTAATGAGGAGAAAATATTTATTCTGATGTTTTTATAATAACACACTTGTTAACTTTAAAAAAATAAAGAGAAAAAAAATAAAGATTTTAAAACAAAGTAAAGACAAGTTAAATGTATACTATGTAGAGCATATCGATATTTGTTTGTATTTTTGGCAACTCCACTTTACTCTCATCACTCGAGTGTGTAAAGTGAAGTAAACTGCAGAGTGGAATATTTTTTGCAATTTTGTTGGTTGTAATAGCTTTAAATATTTTTAAGTTTCATGAGCATTATCTTAACATTATATATACATAAAGAAGCATAAACACGAGTAAATATGCTAGTTTAAAAGAATAATAAAAATTTCAAACAAAACAAAAATATTATTACAAACTGACGTGTTTTTCTTGCAGTCCCCTTCTTTTGTTTTGAATTTGAGATTGCACGTGTTGAATTTTTACTATAAAACAAAATTTATTATATCATTAAATATTAAAATAAATCAATAATACAATGAAAAGAAAGCGGGAATCTGTTCTAGAAGACCAAGAAGTTGAAAAGAAATCAAAAGTTGATGGTAAGTTTTACTTTTCAAATCAATTTTAAATGAAATCATCTTTAATTATTTTTTACAGAAAATCTTGAACCAAATAGAGAAGAAATTTTTAATTTTGACATCAAGTTGTTTAGAAAGAAACTCAAAAAAGAAAGTAACAATTTCTTTGATGGTAAGATTAAATATTAGTTCAATAAATGTAATAGAATTACCATTTCTTTTCTATTTTAGATCTAAAATTCTTTGTCAACAATGCAGAAAAATCACCACAGCTGATTTCAGATTTTCTGGAATTAGGTGGACGACCATTAGAAATAGTCGAAGCTATAAGTAGAAATGAACAGAATAATGATGTGCTATCAAATTTATTTCAAATGCTTCAATATGTAAGCTCAAAAATCATACAACAGAAAGGTGATTCGATTTTACAAGGTCTTAAATTTCTTGTAACCAAGCATAGCAATACAATTACAAAAATGTTATCGTCCACAAAACCATCAGACAAAAAAGTTGCTCTAAAAATACTTGACATTTGTGTTTCTACAAACAGAGAGTTAGGAGTTGACATTTTAAAAAATATCGAAGTATTCACAAAAACAAAGAATAAAGAGGATTTGAGTGAAATTTTCAAAGTTACAAAACAACAAGAGCAAATAAGAGCGGCTTTTGTTGAATTCATAATCAGTTTTTTATATAATGATGCAGATGCCGTTCTTCGCAAGAGACTTTTACAAAATAGAATCCTTTTTGAGCTTCTTCTTCAAGATTTACATAAAGATAATTCACAGATTATCGAACGAGTGTTGAGCGTAATTACTGAGAAAATTTTAATGTCATCAGATTTCAGTAGATTAGAGAAATTCAAAACATTTAGCAGTGAAGTCGTTAAAAGTTTACTTAAACTTTATGATTGGAGAGGAAATGAATCAGAAAAAGAGCATATTCAAACAATTTCACACTATTTTCTCAAACTATTGCTTACAAATAAAAAGTATGGTATAGTGTTCAAACCATTCGCTGAAAAAGTTAAAAATTTAAGACAATTAGATGTAATTACAACATTCAAAAATGTTTGGATGCTTGAATATCCATCAAATCTTGTCATTGAAATAGTGAAAGCATGTCCGGATTTAATACAACCAATTCTTGATCGATTAGTTATGGCATTAAGACCAAAAGAAACTACATCTTGGCTTATGTGTGTGAATTTTACAAAAAATTTAATAACTGCATTCGATCCAAAAGTGATGATCAATTTCTTTACTCTCTTACCAGCAAAAAAAGTATCAAACAACATAATTAAGTTGTCAGTTTCAGAGCTTATTCTCGAAAACACAAAAGACAATGCTTTAATTCAATTAGACAAGTTGGAAATTCGTGAAGCAGTTGTCAGTTTGTTACACTTGATGCTCGATCGGTGCTGTAAATTTCTGGATGAAATAAAAATTTTGAAAAATTTAAAAGATTTTGAACAACATAGAATTAAGTTTGATATTATCAATCATATTTTCACGTTCTTTCCCAATATTGATATGATTCTTAATTCGCTTTATCGTAGCATCAATTTATCAGTTCGAAAAAAGTCTGACGAAAATGAGGCACTCGTCAAATCACAATTGAAACACACACTTGAAATTTTACTTTTACTCATTGAACGATTTCCATCAATTATTGAGAAAATTCCTTCAGTTGTTGATTATTTGGAAGTGCTTAGACCAATTTATGAATATCAACTTAACTCAACAAATATTGAAGATAATAGTGGACTGGAAATTGAAATGAAAGTTGTTAAAATAATTTTATTGCTTCAACCAAACATTCTCTCGTCTGATGCTACAATGTTTAATAAAATTTTCTCAATCATGATTCAAGTCTATAGTTGTTCAAAAAATGAAAATTATCGAAAAGAAGCAAAGCTGTTGACAAGTAAAATGCTTCATAGTACACAAATATTTTCTTCAAATAATCCACTCGAAATTTCTATATGGATTGAAGCTTTAAGATTTATGAAGCCAAACGTTCTGAAAGAGACTGCAAATAAATTTATCGAGTTGATAAAATCAATTAAAAAGAGCGATGATATGCATGAAAAATTGGAGATCAAAACACTGAATCAAAACTTACTAAAAATGATTGATAATTTTGAAGAAAGTGAAGAAGTTGTAAACAGTCAATTAAGTTCAGTTCTCACTACTCTCTTGAGAATGGAATCAGGCAAGTTAAATAATATTATCGATTTTGTGGAGATATCTTTCATACTATTCTACCACACTTATCCTGATTTGAAGAAATCATTTAAAAGTCTACTTGCAACAAAAAGCTCTGAACATTGTGAAAGATTTTTAGCTTATGTAAATGCAGATGAACTATCAAATTTTCAAGATATTTTACCAACAACTCCTGAATTTATATATCGGAAATTTCAACAATCTTTAATCACAGGTGAAAAATTCAATATGAAAGATATAAATGAAGATGAACATCAATTTTTACTTCTTCAGTCAATTTTTTGCTCAATCAAGCTATCAGAAAATAATAATTTGACTGATGACAAAATTGAATTATTGATCAATAATATTAGAAAGTTTTATAAGAATCTAAAATCTCAAGAAGAAGAAAAGCCGATTTCATCAGAACAAGTAGAAACTAGTGACAAAAAGGTTGTTAATAAAATTTTCTTAATGACTAACGAATATTCAACACTAGAAATCATAATGAGTCACATTTTCAACAGTCAAAGTCGACTTTTCAAGAAATTCAATGTTAATGATGAACCGAGCCAAATAACAAAGTTTGTGGTAAAACTTGTTGAAATTTTTAATACAAATGATAATTTACAAAAGTCATTGTTGAAATACAGACAAAAAGTGATAACTCAATTGAAAGAAAGCAATGAGGCAAATGATACAGTTGTCATGAATATTTTGGAAGAATTTCCATTCAGTGATTTAGAGTACATTGAGCTTATGAATACTGTTCTGAAAAATCAAAAAAATTTGATGCAACTACGTAAAATTATGATTTTATTGAAGAAAATTTCACAGAGGAAAACAACAGCACTTTCATCAACACAAATTCATGAAATAGAAAACTCTT
Organism: Polypedilum vanderplanki; assembly: GCA_018290095.1. NCBI lineage: Eukaryota > Metazoa > Arthropoda > Insecta > Diptera > Chironomidae > Polypedilum > Polypedilum vanderplanki. The sequence goes on from JADBJN010000015.1 coordinate 6,440, forward strand.
ATATGAATGCAGTTAAAAATCCATCATTTGACTTCAGTGCTGAGTTTTGTGATATCTTTTATGATTATCTCTCAACATTCATTCATAATATCGCAGATACAACAATTGCACTCTTCGAATTGGCTCTTTTGGATGAACTTACTGTAAATCGATCGTTTATAAAATTATTGATCATGATATTCATGCATAATGATGTCAATAATGATTTCTTTATTGCAAATGTATTGAACCTGAAAAAAGAAATTTTATACCCTATTCTTCATATTGCATTTAGAAAAGAACTGATTGTTAACAAAACGATGACTTCTTTATATCAAACATTCAAATCTGGTATTTTGAGAACAATTGAAAAACCAAACAGAACTGCACAAATTTATCGCGAAAACATTAAATCGACAATTCAGTTGATTGAAAAAGGTATGCCAATCAATGAGTGCCGAGATTTAAGCATGAAAAAATTTAAATTCGATTCAACTGAAGTTTATCAACTGGAAATGCTGTCGGCAATTTTCATGAAAGCATTTGAAAAAGAGAATGATAAAAGCACTGTTGTGTTTTTCAATTTCTTCAATAATTGGTTGCAAATGTTTGGATTAGCTGAAAAAAGAATGTATGATGATTTTGAAAAAATTTATCAAAATGGTTTGATATAGCACCAGCTGAAATTAATTGTGAAAAATTAGATGAAAAGAATTGGGAATATTTTTACACAACATGTCTAAAGCTTGGTCTTAAATCAGTGGAAAATTCATATATGCTAATTCTTCTAGGAAAATCGATTCGAATTCTTGATATCGATACTAATCAAATTGCAACAATTTTCGATATGATTGTGACACATTCAAATTTTGTGGTCTAGTTTTCAACATGAAATCATCGCAAAATAAATGGAAACGTGATTTATTCTATTTATTGAACATTCTTGTACAAAGAAATCCATTAATTGCACACAAGAAGCATATACCAATTTATTTGTCATCCTATCAAGCAACAATGTCATCATGTGACCAATTGATTCTTAATCTTTTAAGATTTTACGAACTAAACAGTGACATTGATTTTTATGAATTTCGACCATTTCTCTTTGGTTCAACTGCTCTCACTCACTTTTCATCGCTCAATCAAAATGAGTTGAAAATATCAGCAAATTCACTTGACGAGGTGAAAAAATCGTACTTTAAAGTCATCAATTCTTTTGAAAAGACGATAATAACTAACACAATAGTGAATTTTCCAATAAAAAGAAAGCTTGTGGATTATGGTCTTCATGAATTGGATCAATTGTTAACCAAAAATAATGAAAATGAAGAAAATTCGTCTGATCAAATTTACGATCCTGTATTTTTTTTACCATTATTTGAAGTATTCCTGAGTTTAAATAATTTCAACTTCATCCATTGGCAACAAAGGAAAATTTATTAGGTCTTCTTCCACTTGGACTTTCATTTGAGGATTTAAATATGAGATTGATGACTGCACGAATATTAATGAAATGTCGTGAATCCATTGAAGGAAATAAGTAAGTTATAAATTTAGAAATTAAATTTTTTTTTTTCTAATTTTCATATCTCATTTACAGAAAAAAGAAAGAACTTTGGATTGAATTTTATGAAGGAATTCAAAAAGGTTTATCAAAATTAAAGAAAATTATCCCAAAAGGACATAAAAGCGGTGACAAAATTGAATTTCCTCGTGTTGCACCAGTTTCAAGTCAATTACTCAGTGAATTTTTTAATGTCATTCCCAATAAACTTCACTGTGTTCACAGCATTTTAGCAAATTATGTCATAGTTCGAGAAATATTTGATTTTGCCACAATCCCTGAATTTATGATATTGATGTGCAGTTATGAATTGAATCAAGAAGAACATAGACTCTTTCTACTTAACACTATCAATGATGGAATAAGAGACGAATTAGATTTTAAATTGTTGAACAACACGCCAATCATTAAAATGCTACTTTCATGTTTCGGTACTACAATATCCTCACGCAAAATCGATTTATTAATCTTGAAAATCATCGATAATCTTATTGTGAAAGCGAAGGCAACGGAATTTTTGACTGATCGATATGGTCTTTTGCTGTGGATGTATCAAGTTTGTATCAATATAGAAGCATTTGAATATGATTCAATTGATATGATTATATCAATTATTGATCATTTAAAAGAGATTTTTTCAAATGATGCAGAAAAAAGCAAATTAATCATGTCAGCACCTGTTCATTACTTGAGAAATTTACAAAAACAAAATTGTCACCAAAAACGTTTTTGAAATTTATCTCTATTGTGAATCAAATTCAAAATTTCATACCAACCATTGGCAGTAAGCACTATGAACTAATTTTAGAAATGGTTGATATTTTTATTACAATTGAAATAAAACAACATTTGAACTATATTAATCGTTATCCAGATGCTCTTAAGATTGCTAATTTAGAGGAATTGTTTGTTGAAACGGTAGTAGGATTTGATGAAAACACGAAAGAAATGATTAATCAATGCAAACAATTTATCAAAAGTTTTCACTTGAAGAAACATTGAAGAAAATGTATTTGTAATAAAGAAATACAAAAGAATACAATAAGAAATGATTATAACAATAAAATGATGGAAAATGATTCGACTGATTAATTTCTACTTACAGCTATTTTCTTTTCGTTTTTCTTATGATTGCGTGTACACACAAAATATGAATTTACCTTCAATTTTAGGGCTATCTATTTCATTGTATTACATCATTCAGTCAAAAAATGAAAGAGGTCATTAATGTTGTTTAAGATAAGCTTCTTTTTGTTTCTTTATTCTAATAAGTATTTTATGAAAAAATGATATTGTCTTAATAAGAAAGTGCATTAATAATATCTCAAAATATCTGATTGCCACATATTTGTCGCTGCGAAATTTCTAGAGAGAAAAAGATGAAATGTCATGTAATTTTAGAATGTTTTACAGTATGGGGACAAGTGATTAGAAACTTTTTAATTTTATGAATAATTTTTGTTAGATAGCAGCTAGAGACATGATATAAAGACAAAAGTTCATTAGAATTTTGAGAGACATTATATGGCATCAAAAGTTTTTCCATATTCTAACATTTACTATAACTTTTGCCCGATTTTCAAAAAACATACGTTATTTTTTTCCTTAAAAATCGCCATTTTTGACTTTTTGAAGCTGCAACTTTTGACCCAGTTAAGATAGAGTCTTGAAACTTCACTTAATTATTATTAATATTTAGCTTAATAACTGAGTGAAATTTCAGATTTTTTAGCCAAGTAGTTTTTGTGTTCTGATGAGAGCAAATGTCGGACATTTTCGAAAAATTAGGACTTTTTCAAAAAATAATATGAGAAATTAAGAAAGAATTTTACTCTAACTTTTACTGCATTTGATTTGACTTTTCATAAGCTTTCCTTTGGTATAATACATGTAGGATATAGTGCAAAGGTTTGAGAGAAAAATCAAGAGAAATATGACGATGTTCAAAATTTCCGCCATTTTTTTTCTCAATTTTTTTGACATTTTCGTTCATTTCTCCCAAACATAAAAGAATTTGTCAAATCTCTTTGCAGTTTCTTAAAATTGAAGTTATTTGACGTCTTCATGCAAAAAATGAACAAGCTACTGCTTCTGGTTAAGCCACAGATCATGCTCAAAAATGACCACAACAAGAATTTTGTAAATAACAAAAACAAAATTTTGAAAATCATTGAAAACAAGAGAAAACTTATTAATTGATTGCTTATAATAATATATTATTTAAGCAAATATCAATAAGATTTCAGTTTTCTTGTTTTCAATGATTTTCAAAATTTTTGTTTTTGTTATTTACAAAAATCTTGTTGTGGTCATTTTTGAGCATGATCTGTGGCTTAACCAGAAGCAGTAGCTTGTTCATTTTTTGCATGAAGACGTCAAATAACTTCAATTTTAAGAAACTGCAAAGAGATTTGACAATTCTTTTATGTTTGGAGAAATGAATGAAAATTTAAAAAAAATGAGCAAAAAATGGCGGAAAATTTGAACATCTTCATGTTTCTTTTGATTTTTCTCTCAAACCTTTGCACTAAAATCTACATGTAATATACTAAAAGAAAGCTTATAAAAGTCAAATCAAATAATGCCAGAGCTGAGAGTTGAGTTCTTTTTCAGTTTCTTATATTTATTTTTAAAAAAAAACTAATTTTCGAAAATGTCCGTCATTTGCTCTAATCAGAACACAAAAACTACTTGGCTAAAAAATCTGAAATTTCACTCAGGTATTAAGCTAGATATATATAATAATTAAGTGAAGTTTCAAGACTCTAGCTTAACTGGGTCAAAAGTTGCAGCTTCAAAAAGTCAAAAATGGCGATTTTTAAGGAAAAAAATAACGTATGTTTTTTGAAAATCGGGCAAAAGTTATAGTAAATGTTAGAATATGGAAAAACTTTTAATGCCATAATGTGTCTCACAAAATTCTAATGAACTTTGGTCTTTAAATCATGTCTCTAGCTGTTTTCTAACAAAAGTTATTCAAAAAATTAAAAAGTTTCTAATCACTTGTCCCCATACTGTAACATTTCAATAACCATCATACAATGAATAACTAATTGAGAAACCAATAAACATCAAACGATCAATTATACGATAGAAAATCAACCAAACTTTTATATTTTCAGCATTCTTATCACTAGCTTTGATATTTTTAGGCTCAGCAACTTCAATTTCATCTGAATTTTCTTGAATATTTTCCGTATTTTCATGATCATTTTCTATGTTTTCAGTTTCCTTTTCTTCTACAAGTTTTTCATCTTTTGCGTCAAAAATCGAGAAAACAAAATGATTCAGAGTCGAATTTTTTTCAAATAATTCAACAATTTTTACAATCCAAGCTGGTGGTTTTGGATACCGAATTGAAGACATTCGAAAAAGAATTGATTGAATTAAAATTATTGTTGCAAAAATGAGCATAAAAATTGAATATTTTAAAATTCTTGGGACATTTCTTGAAACTCCATTAGTTGGAAATTGCCACCAAATTCGATCCATGAGACTGAAATGTAAATAAATATTGACACCACAGAAAATAACTCGCCACATTTTGTTTGGCTCCATCCAAAGAATGAGAAGTGAAAAAATAATCAAAACATAGCCAGGAACAACGACATGTTTAAATAAAGTTCCACTAAATCGTTGAATTCGAAAGGTAAAGTTCACAATTGATTTATCATTCAAATTGATGCTGCCATTAATTGAAGTCAATTTCCATTCATTATTTTGATTTTTTGCAATCAATCCACCAAGTTGATTTGGATCAAATTCAACCTCTTCATATTCGAGAAATGTTCGAAATACAGCTTTACATTCATGACTGTCAAAAGGCCAATCAAAGTAGTCAGCATCACATGTAACTGTCTGAAATGTATGAGAGAAAAATACCAATAAAAGTTTGAAAGAAAAATAAAATAAAATCACCTGCAAGCATGGAAATCTACATCCCACTTGACCGCTTGATTTTATTAGACAATCAACTGGATGACATGTGCCAAGACCATAGTGATGATGTGAATCATTGAGAAAAAGTTGTGGCACCCAAATGTCTTCTGATGATACATGAATCATTTGAATTCCATCGTATTGTGATTCGTCCCATTTTAGGCGAAGATCATCCCAACGATGAAGAATTCGAGTTTGTACTTCAAGCTCTGATCTATCTTCATTCTGAAATTCAAATTTTTTTAAAAAAAAAATTATGAAAATTTTATAAATTTTTCGAATGAATTTCTTTTGAAAAATTTTAATAGTTGAACTTACAAAGTCAAAGCTACTGACTAAATAATTCAATTCAATTGGCACTTTGAGTTGATTTGGTCTTTCATCTTTGTTATAATGGCATAAAATGTCATTCTTTAGTTTGACTTCAAAATTTTTTGAATCAGAATTGCAATATGCATCTGAAATAAAACGTAAGAGTTAATATCATGAATTTTTTAATAAAATTTGAAAAATTTTATTAATAAAAATTTGTTCGATATGATTGATAGGTAATAAAAAACAGAGAGAATTCTAAAATAAATTTGATGTTCTTTGAAAATCTATAATTAGATTAGAATATATAATAAATTTAAAATATTTAAATAAAAAAGTGGATTTTACTTACAAGATAAACTTATAAAAGTCAATAAAATAAGCACAATTTTCATCTTTAATACTTGAGTGTCAAAAACAGACTGAAAATGTTTATTGGATTCAATTCAGTATTAAAAGAAATTTGATATTTTTAAATGATAAGAAGAAACATATAAATTTATAAACATTATTTTTAGATTTAACATTTTGTAGGCGTAAATTTTATTGATACATTATTTCATATTTTTACATTGTTCAAATAGCTTAAGTTTTAACTTTTACAAAAAATCGCATCTTATAGTGAATCAATAGCTACTGAATGAAACAAATACAATAAACGACAGATACAAAAAAAATGATGAAAGTTCAGCAACAACAATGTCTTTGAGTCATATTGATTTTCGTGAATTTTTTCCGACAGCGACAACATTGATGTTTAAATTTTCTAGTTAAAAACTCATGACGATAGAAGATCAAATTTCTTGTATGTTGATGAATAAAGATTACGTTTGGAGCATCATTATTTATATTTTGTAAAGGTTGTGGTGTGATGATTTCGTTTGACTGTAATTTAATTAGAAAAATTGATATTTAATCTAAAAATAATTCAGAATATTATCAAAAGAAAGAATTTTTATTAAAAATTGTATAAATAATAAATTTTTTTCTTTTAAATTTTACCGTAAAAAAGTAAAAAGGCCAGAATGTTTGGAAAATTGAAAATATCAATCCCATAATTTTAGTTATTTTTGAGAATTTCCAACAGCAAAGTACAATAGTAAATATTGGATAATATCGTTTTAAAATGTAATAAGTTGGAAATTTTAATTTATTGAAACTTTTTGAATGAGCTTTTAATACAAATTTGACTTTGATAAATTAGAAATTTTCGCAATGATTAATATGATGAAAGTAGTGAAAGAATTGCCTTGTTCATTCAATTCAAATTATATTCCCTTGATTTCTAAATCTTTTTATTGTGATAATAAATTGCATGAAATAAAATTTTATTTAAGTACAAATTAGTCAACATTTAAAAATAATTTTCCTTTTTAGCGCATTTTTGCAAAAAAATACGCTATTAGGTCCACGATGTCTGGCTGGCTGGCTGGCTGGCTGGCTGGCTGGCTGGCTGGGTGTCCGAGTCATAACTCAGCAACGGAAAGTCGTAGAGAGATGGTTGATAGCTTTTTAGAAAGGTCTTGACGTGTACATTAACCATCAAAAGAGTTTTTTTGAATTGGTGCCGACCGTATGGTGGGCCAGGTGGTGGACCTGCATCATATGGACCAAAAAAATTTTTTTTTTAAATATAGGCATATTTATACTCGTTGGAAAGGTATTGACGTCTAGAATACAATGGCATCAAAATTTTTTAGAATTTTCACTTTCATAAGCCGATGCAAGTCAAAGAATGGTGCTGCATGTCCACAACTCGGGTCGACATAAGTCAAAAAAAAATTTTTTCACCAAAAACTCTTAAAATGTTATAAAACATCAAGAAAATTTGTCAAAAGTTTTTTTTGATAATAAATCTACTCGTTTCCATGAAAATAGCAATAAAAATATGTGAAATTTTACCAAACATACTGATCTGTAACGGCAAAAATGCGCTATAATCGCCGACCATCCAAGGCGTCGAGATTGATCAATATTTTTTATCATACCTTCTTAAATTTGATTCTAAATTAATTGCCCTCATTTCCTGTTACAAAATTAGAACGCATGAAAGTTTATTAAGATGAAAATGGTACAAAGGAAGCAATTAATTACTTCTACAGTCTCTTTCTTAATGAAGAGTGCCTTTCTTAACGCTAGAGCAAACAATGGGCTAACAAAAAAAGGAAATGGTAAGATTTGAGCTTAATTAGGTGACATCAAAAAAAAGCCCATATCTGCAAGTTCTTCATTTTCTGATTAAATATGCTTTATTTCGCATGAAGAGAAATAAGAGATATTGAGAGGAACGGAAATAATAAGAAAAGATAAAGTTTATGGTGCGGAAATATAAGTTATGTGAGGCAAAGAATGAAATTAATTAACAACAATTTATTGCTTATTGAGAGTTGAGATAAGCTTTGTTGTGGATCATTGAATTAGAAAAGTTCATTTTGATGAAAGCAAAATATCAAATTTCATTTTTGGTAATAATAGTGGTAATTTAAGTTCTAAACAAACTGAAATAAAAGAACATTTATTCTCATAAATATAAATTAGTTCGTATTAAGAATAAATGAAAGTTTTGCTATAATTCGATTAAGTTCAACATTTGCAATGATTTCTAAATTTCAAGAAAGAATTTTTGCTACTGATGATATTAATGAACAGAAATGAATATTATTGATTTCCTTAAAGATCAAAAAACTCAAACTTTTAATTCAAAATAATAAAAACTTTCTAAACTTGTAGCTATACATTCTATTCTCCATTATATGTATATCATTTTATGTTTAGGGGCTACTTATTAAAACCTAAAATCTCTCTCTTAGTGCACATTGAAACCGTAAAGCACTCACAATTTCCTCTTTATGCAAATTTGTCTCTTTTTCATGCTTTTGCTACTGTTCGAACTGAAGAATAAAGCTCTGTTTTCACTCTGTATATTCTGCTCGATCCTTTCCCTCTAGACAGCAAATAAACATAATATGACAATGATAAAGCCTTTCCTTCTCATTTGATAAACTCAAAATATTTTCATGTATTTTTGTTTTTGACTTGTGAAAATTGTGTAAGGGAAAATTGTGTTGTTTTTAATTTTGGAAATTTTTTGAATTTTTTGAAAACAAATTTTCAAATTTAAATTTTTCGTTATATTAAAATGCTAATAAATAATTAAATCAATAAGTTTCTTTATTTTCTCTTTTCACCTTGGGTACAAAAAGCCACAAAATATATTCCTGCAGTTTCATTGTTTTCTCTCTCATTTATGATAATGGAAGAGGATTTTTTTATAAGTGAATGTCGTGGCATTAATTTGTGCACATAAACAATGGAGCATTATGTTTGTTAGTGTTTTTATCAATATGAAGTCCATTTTCTGATCCAAGTATGATAACAATGGCTACTAGATATCGAACAATAAATATGCCATCATTAGAGTCTTGGATAAGGTAAACCAAAGTGATAACTAAAGAACTCATCACTATCCCCCATTTCCTGGCTTTTTACAGCGTACATTGAAATAATATCTTTGCTAGTTTAATGAACTGAAAAAAGTTAAATTATGCAATTCCTATCAACATTATATGGACCTTTAGTTTGACTGTAATAGAAAAATTAATGTGAAAAATATTAAAATTTTTATGTTATCTAACTTACAAAATTTTCAAAAATTCCCTAAAAGAATCCCAAATTAAATTGATTATTAAAAAATCTTAAATATTAATTCTATCTGTTTTCTAAGTCAACTAAAATTCAATGAACAAATTCTCATAATTTATTTAAATAAACTTGAAAATGTATAACCAATTTAAGTCACAAAATTATGTTATAGGAAGAGAAATGACTTTCATATAGAGAAATTTTCCAATTATTTCTGCTTCTTCTCACTCATATACGATATTTTTAACACATTTTCAATGTACAAGATGTTCACATCTATAAATTCTTCAAACCATTCTTACGTTGTTTTTCGAGAGCCAATTTTATATCTTCATAAATATATACATACAACAATAATGTGCAACACTATGCAAACACATGTTACAGTATGAGAAAAGCAAACTTTCATAAGAACTAATTATTTAATAACACTCATATATAGCAACAACACAATTTGTGTATCTAATAAATCATTCTTGCCTTCTTCTTCTCCTTTTGTCTGTAGTGTCTTTTGTTTATGTGTAAAACTTAATCTTCTTCAAAAGTGGCTGGAAAAGTATTTTTCGTTTTATAAGATGAAGTGCTTCTTATAATGTTTTACAGATATTTAATCATAATAGGCTCGATAAAGACTTTAAATAATAAAAGAATATTTTCAATTTGAAAGAAACTGAAATTTTCAAACACAGAAAGCTTAGATGACCTGGAAAATTTAATAAATTATATTTATTAATATCATTGAAAAACACTTCTTTTATTTTTCAAATAAATTTTATTACAAAATAAATTTTTTTATTTCAATCCAGTTATATTCTGTTGCATTTTGCATGTTTCACAATTCACAATATAATTTTGATTCCGAAAAAATGTATTTGAAACTTCTTTATTTCTTGCGACGTTGAGAACGAGATCGTGAACGATTACGACCAGTTATTGCATGACTATTGCTTCTAGAGCGACTCTTTCCTTTCGATTCACTTCGATTGCGAGTTTTTTTAGAACGACTTCTGGTACGCTTCTCTTCTGCAGCTTTACGTTCATTGTTCTTACTCTTCTTGATGATCCATTGCGGAATCATCACGAGCTGGCTCTTCATCGTCATCCTGAGGAAATTCACGAACTTTAACAATTGGAGACAATGTTACAAAAAGGTTCGTCATTTGATAACAATTGAGTTTCATTTTTCAATCACTGGTTTCTGAAATGTATAATTCAAAAAAAATTTATTTGAAAACAATTTTTTTTTTTTTCGATAAAAATAAAAAAAATTTCCTTACCAGAAAAATGTTCAACAGGAATTTTTTCATTTTGTGATCCATTGGCATAATCAGTTCGGCTTGTTGTTTGCAATTGTATGATCTCTTCATCCATCATTCCAATTCCAATAATTTTTTAATAAATTCATTTGTACTTTATGTGTTGCCTCTCGAAAGATAAATCTTGAATGAAGATTCTTGTTAAAATTTCAAAAAGCAAAGGTTACTGAGATGTGTTAAATGATAAAGATGATAGAAAAAGAATTAATGTAGACTTATTAGTGGAATAAATTTTGAAACATATTTAAGTAGTGCTCATGAAATTAAATTGTTTGTAGTACAGCTGGACTAGACTGTTGTAGATTATGTAATATTAACAAATTATAGCGTGAAATGTAAAACAAAGTTTAAATAAATCAATAAAAGTCTAGTGCACAATATTTAACTATTCATGAAATTCTAACTATTGCTGACGCGTGCAAGTCGTGCAATAAAATACATGATATAAGGGAGTATAAAATAGCTTAGAGGATCAAGAATATTTAAATGTGTTTTTAAAAAATTGTTGATTATTCAACTTCTAATGTGAGAACAATAACTATCATAACACATAATAAGTACAATGTAGCTAAGTTATGTCTGATAATTTTTAAATCTTTTAATTTCAATCTTATCATTTGCCATTTCTACCCTTTATAATATTTAAAAAAATAGAAGTTCAAAGAGTAATAGCAAATAGACTATAAATAAATTGTCACCATAATGATGTAATTGAAAATAGAAAACTGCTTCAAACAGAATAAAATTTAAAAAAGGCTTCCTCATTCACATATTGCTCTTGCGCGCGAAAAGTGGTCAGAAGAAAAACTTGTTATTAATACTTTCTCTGGGATCATTGAGACTATCTCTATCGACAATACGCAATGATGTTTGAAATTCATTTAATTATTGCATACACAGTCCACTTACTAATCCAGTTTTATGCAATAATTATGAACTTGTCATTTTTATATCAATTATGTTAACAAGATTTTCACTTACTATTTTTAACTTTCTTCAAATACATTATATACTGCTAAAATATTCTTCGGTTACATAATATAGAAATTCTTTTCATTATTTAACAAAAATGAAATATAAAAAAAAAAATAGAAGAAAATGANTTATTAATACTTTCTCTGGGATCATTGAGACTATCTCTATCGACAATACGCAATGATGTTTGAAATTCATTTAATTATTGCATACACAGTCCACTTACTAATCCAGTTTTATGCAATAATTATGAACTTGTCATTTTTATATCAATTATGTTAACAAGATTTTCACTTACTATTTTTAACTTTCTTCAAATACATTATATACTGCTAAAATATTCTTCGGTTACATAATATAGAAATTCTTTTCAATATTTAACAAAAATGAAATATAAAAAAAATAGAAGAAAATGAAACTTGAATTTTGTATGCGATCACATGCGATGCATATTTATTTCTTAAGAGATGAAAATGCTCTTGAAAACCAGATTTGTGCAAAGAGTCTTGCATTGACATTACATTATTACATCACACTCATATCCAAAGGAAATAAAAAAGCTTCCGCAGATTTTGTACATAAAAAGAAGTAAATTTATACGGAAATATTGAACAAATTCCTTTTCTATGTAAAAATATATTTTTCTCTTTATTTCAATACAATAAATGTTGTTATAATATAAAAATAAACAAAATATATAATATATAAATGTAGTAAATGTTAAACATAAACTGTGTTAGCTAATTTTTCAATTTCATCAGAATTCTCTGGCTGATTAACAACACTCTCATCAAGTGACAGACGATTGACGAAAAATTTGGCAAGAAATTCAAA
>JADBJN010000006.1:9450-73523 GCA_018290095.1 Polypedilum vanderplanki
GAAAAAAATACATTATTTTAAAAAAGCATTTAAATTCGAATATAAAAACCGGCTCTTATAATCAAGGAAAGATTTGTACAAATTTTTATATTTTCAATGGTCAATCTGTTTTTAAGAGTTATTAAGAGTCCTCACCTCATTATTTTGATAAATATTTACTGATAATCCAGGGGTATTCACTAGTTAGCTATCAATGGTTTTTCTCAGTTTTTTCTAGTATTTTCTAGCTATTTGTAGTTTTTCAAGTGTTTTTTCGCTATCTTTTAGCTATTGTCAGTTTTTTCTAGCTATTCGTAGCTATTAGTAGTAGCTATTTATAGTTAATCGTATTTTTTTGTAGCTATTTATGGTTTTTTGTAGTTTTTTCAGCTATTTGTTGCTATTTTTTATTCGTGAATACCCCTGGCTGATAATTAAAAAAATAGCTTTTTGTATATATGAATTAAAAGATTTATCATAATTTTAAATAATTTTCTGATGAATCTGATGTTTGTCTTGTTGCACTTAATTAAGCTATTTTATAAATTCATGATAGCTTCAAATCATATAAAAATTTTTATTATCAACATCAAATATTTTTATTAATGAAATAATTTTTTATCTTCTTTTAGACTTTTCTACAATTAAAATTAAAATGCGCTGTACACTTTCAAACATCACAATCATTTTTGGATTCTTTTGGTTTTTATTATTAGTTTATTTTTATTCATCATCAATGAAAGAAATGAATTTTGAAGAAAGACCAAAAGCTGATATTTTACAAATGTCACCCAAAAGCTATCCAAAATTTGATGAATTAGAAAATAATTTGAAGCATTTCTTAAAGAATTCTATAAAGAAAGAAGAAAATTTTCAATCTGTCATGAAAAAACCTATGAAAAAGTTTAGAAGTGAAAAAAATTATCGATTCAAAGAAACTTTTGTTTGGCCAAAAGTTCCTGATGAAATTGTAACATTGCATCACTTTTTGAATTTAACAAATCCAGGTAAATTATTTATTTTATTCTACCCAAAATGTACAACAAATTTATAAAATTTTAAGTTTCTAAAAAAATTATTTTTAATTCTCATCAGGTCACATGGGAAAGCCAGTAATTTTACCATCAATTTTACCACCAGAAATGCAAGAAAAAATAAACAAAAGTTGGGAAATTTATTCAATCAATGAATTTGTCTCAAAATTAATTCCACTTGTAAGATCAAATTTTCAAAATTTTTAAAAATTTAATTTAAATTATTTTTTTAGGATCGAGATTTGCCAGATATAAGACCAGAATATTGTAGAACAGTGACTTATGCTGATGAACTGCCAAAAACTTCAGTTATTATGGTCTTTCATAATGAACCACTTTCAATGATTTTAAGATCTGTTTTGCTGTTTTTAAAAGAACTTCTGAAAGAATTTTGAAGGAGATTGTTTTGGTTGATGATTGTAGCACACATGGTAAGAGAATGTTTTGGAATTTCTATATTTTAAAAAGATTTTTCAATTGTAAAAAGAAAAGTTAAAGAATTTTTGTAAAATTTTTAAATGTTTGAAAATTTTCAAGGCAAAGAAATTCCAATTAATTCTTGCGATTTTTGCGTCTTTACATTTTTCACAATTTTTTTATATATTTTTAGAAAACCTACAAGAAGAACTTGAAAACTTCATAGCTGACTATAAAAAATTAAACTTGTAAGACTTCCATTAAGAGTTGGATTGATTCGTGCAAGAATGTATGGAGCAATTAATGCAAAAGGACCAGCATTAGTTTTTATGGATGCTCATATTGAAGTGACACCTGGTTCGCAAAAAATTAAAATATTTTATTATTCAAAGCTTTAATTTTGAAACATTTTTTTAGGTTGGTTAGAACCACTACTTGATCCACTAGTAAAAAATCCATTATCATCAACAGTTCCAGTGGTTGATGGTTTGGATGCTAATACACTTGAATATAAATATAATGACAATCCAGAAACTTATATGATTGGTGGTTTTAAATGGAATTTAATTTATGAATGGATTCCAATAAGGGAAGAAGAAAAGAAACGGATGGGACATTCATGTGCACCTATTAGAACACCAACAATGCTTGGTGCATTTTTTGTTATTATGAAAGATAATTTTATTCGTGTTGGCATGTATGATGAACAATATGAAACTTGGGGTGCTGAAAATTTAGAATTGAGTTTTAAAGTTTGGATGTGAGTTTGAAAAAAAAAATTTTAAATTATATTTTATATTTTTTTTTCTTTTAGGTGTGGTGGTGAATTATATCAAGTTCCATGCAGTCATGCAGCTCATATGTTTAGAAAACATCATCCTTATACTGTAAGAAAATAAAATTTTATTTTCAAGCATTTTACTGACATTTTTAAGCCATCATTAATTTTCAATATTTTCCTAATGCAATTTTTAGTTCCCTGGAGGAGGAAATGAAGTTCGTCGAAATACAGATCGATTAGCTCATGTTTGGTTGCAGGATTACAAACGTTTTTATTATCGAGCAACAAATTTTAAAAGCCGTGATTTTGGTGACATCAGCAAGCAAGTTAAATTGAGAGAAAGCATCGGTTGCAAAAGTTTTAAATGGTATATTGAAAATGTTTATCCAGATGTTCAATTTGATGATCGTGTCACTGATCCACCACCTGCAGCGGGTGCTAATGTTTCAGTAGAATAAAATTTGAAGATTTTTAAGTTGAAAAATTAAAGAATTAAATTATTTTTAGTTATTGTTGGCAAATTACTGAGTAATCTAATGATACTGTTCAGAAATTCGGAAATAAAAAACATAATCAATTACAAAATAATAATAAGACATGTAATCACTTATGATTTTCATGCCATGCGTAAGAACGCACATCAAAAAATTACAAATAATTCAGAACAAAATTTGAAAAAGTTTACTAACTGTTTTGGTTTTGAATTTTTTAAAAAATTTTATTAAGACTTTTTTAAATAAAAATCTGTGACTGTAATCTACCTATAGTTGAGGTTTTTTCGTTAGTTTTGCAACTCTGATTGAAACAATGAACTATGCTGTGTAAAACTTTTTAATGTTTTAATAAAATTTTTATTAATGCTTAAAAGGTTTTGCTCTAAATTTAATACAAGTGAAGAAATCGTATAGTATATTAATTATTATTTGCAAGGGGTGTGAACTCCATCAAAAAATTCATCAAATTATCAATAAAAGTACACAGAGAAAAATATTTTATAATTGGCATAAAGTTTTTTAGATTTGTCCTTATAAAGTCAAATTTATTAGCTCTAAAAAGAAAATTTAAAATTGTTATAAATTTTTTATGACTGTTATAAAAATTTACAACTGTTATAAAACCGTCATAAAAAAATTATAATACTTTTAAATTTTATTTTTTAAACTAATAAATTTGAATTTATAGGGACAAATCTAAAAAACTTTATGACAGTTATAAAATATTCTCCTCCTTGTATCAAATTAACAATAATCTTTTGATAGTTTCATACAAAATTTTTGATTTTCTACGGTTATTCTGTTGTCATTATCAAAAGTTCACATCCCTTGATGTTTTGATAATAAAACTTAATACAAATAAAAATTCTATGTTAAGTTCTTTTATTCTATACAAAACTTTAATTTCTCACAAACCGTGTAAAACGCACTTTTAAATTGATATCTTAAAAAAACAATCAAATCAAAAAAATTAGCTCACGCAAGATTTTAATCAACTTCCTTATGGATTAGCCTCTTAGTTTCATTTCATCTCGTGAGATTGTCGGTTGTATAAAATTTGTTATGCTGGTTCAATTATTGTTAGTTGCAATTTTTTTTATTGCTTCTATTACTGGAATTGCATTTTTGTTATACGTTCAACGGATTGAAAAATTTACAAAAAATATTCCAAAAAATAAAAATTTATCATTTAAAACTTTTTTAAGTTTTTGCTTCGGATGGATGTTTATAAAAGAACGAGATGTAAATTTTGGTAAACAAAAAATCTAAACTTTAATAGAAAATTTCTGAATTTTTTATTTTTTAGAACTTTGGTCAGAATACAACCAAAATGTGAAGAAACAAAATAAAATTTCTTATATGTGGGCTTACATATTTTGCATAATTGACATAACTGATCCAAAATACATCAAAACTCTTTTCAATTCACATCAACCTCATGCGAAACTTCTAACATTTCCATATGGACTGCTTTCACTTGATGGCAATGAAGCACTAAGAAAAAGAAAAATTTTAAATCCTTCATTTGGAAGTTTGAATGTGAGAAAATTTATTCATGAAATTCAAGAAAAATGTGACAATTTAGTGAAAATTTTGGAAAAAAATTATATTGGAAGAATTTTTAGTATTGCAAAAATTTTGTCTGCATTTTCACTTGATGTGTTTCTGAAAACTTCATTAAGAGTTGAAAGAGATTTTACGAGTGATCTAAACAATGAGATTTTTGATATTTTCAGAGAGTAAGTTTTAAGGTTATATTTTTTGAGAAATTTTAATTTTAATTAATTTTTTAATTAAGAATTAATTTAAAAATTTAAATTATTTTTACAAATTTTTATTTATTTTCACTCTTATTATAATTTAATTTGAATATTTTTAGAGAAACTTATCGAATTAACCGAGTATTCTTCAATATTCCTCGACTTTTCAATTCAAATTTCTGGATCAAAACAAAGTTGGACAAATATGTTGAAGGTTTAATGCCAGAAATTTTTAAAAATGCTAAAATACATGAAATACATCATGAAGGTCATTTCACATTCTTTGAATCTCTGCTTAAAAGTGAAGATAAAATGAAAATGCAAGAAATACAAAAGGAAATTAAAGGTTTAATTATAGAAGTAAGTATTTAATGAAATTATATAATTATTTGAAAAATTTAACACAAATTGGAATACTAGTTAATTGAACTAAGTTTGTTTCAATTTATTTCTATATTTTATTAACGAAAATTCAAAATTTAAATTATGAAAATTTAATTGTAGGGCACAGGACCGGTTGCTTTCACATCATCAACAATTCTTTAATGTTAGCAATGTTTCCAGAAGTTGAAAGAAAAGTTTATGAGGAAATAATGCAAAACTGCCCAAATAATGACATTGATATGAAAACTATTAGAAATTTGAAATATTTAGAATGTGTCATGAATGAAAGTATGAGATTATTTCCAATTAATTTAACTTATGTAAGAAAAGTTGAAAAAGATTTGAAACTTGATGGTGAGTTGTTTTACAAAATGAAGTTTTAAATTACTTTTTTAATATCATGAAACATGTCATAAATATTTAAATCAGAATATGAAAAATAATTTTATAAAAATTAAATTTCAGACAATATAATTTTACCACGAAATTCCTATGCTTTTATTCGTACAAAAGATGTTCATCGTGATCCAACAATATGGGGTGATGACGCCAATGAATTCAAACCTGAAAGATTCTTGCCAGAAAATATCAAAAAAGTTCATCCCTTTGCTTTTCATCCGTTTGTTCTTGGACCTTGAATGTGTATTGGATTTTATTATGCAAAATTATTGATGAAAATTTTGATTACAAATGTCGTGAGAAATTTTCATCTTAAAACAAAGTTGAAATTTAATGAACTTGATTTTAAGATAGCAATTTTGTTGAGATTAAAACAAAGTTATATAATTGAGTTGGAAAAGAGAATGAAATAAGTTTGATCTATTCAATTATTAATTCAAATTTATGACTTTCGTTTCCGTAGAATTCATTTTTAAAATTATTAAAAAGATTTTTTAAAGCGTAAGCAAAACAAACTAGTTTTCCGAAATCACCGCAAAAATCTTGAATGAGAATGAAAAAAAGCGTGTAAAAGTGAGAATGATGGCTTAGTTAAGATTTTTGAATGATTCATGGATTAAGAGTAAAATTTTAAAAAAATAAAAATCATTTTATTAACTGAGAAAAATATTTTATAACTGACATAAAGTTAAATTTATTAGTTTTAAAATAGAAAATTTATAAGTGTTGTAATTTTTTTATGACAGTTATAAAAAAATTTCTTTCTGTTATAAAACTTTTATAACTGTCATAAAAAAATATAACACCTAAAAATTTTCATTTTTAAACTAATAAATTTGGCTTTGTATGGACAAATTTCAAAAACTTTATGTCATTTATAAAATAATTTTATTTGTCGTAATTTGAAATTCATTGCTTCTTCAACCAAATAATACAAAACATAAAATGTTAAAAAATGCGCTAAAAAGATTTCACTATAAAAATTAAAAACATTTAATACCAATAAGAAGAAATATAAACCGTTAAAAAAGTTTCACCAAAGATAATATAAAGATTTAATAACATAAAACTTAAAAACTGAACTGGTTTTTCACTAAAAATTGTCATTTTTTATAACTTTTAATAAAATAACTAAACAGTTGCAATATTTGCACTTTTCTGATGTTAATGATATTCATTTTAAATAAATATGAAACCAGAAATGAAAGAATCAAAAAGATTTACTCTGAGCAAAAAAGTTTAAAAAGAGAGAGAAGAGAAAATTTGAGCAAATTATATTTGAAAATAATGAATATTTAAAAACATATTGACAAATTTTCTTAATATTTCATAACTTTTTATTTCTATTTAAAATAAAAGTCACGATTTTGTTTTATTTTTTAACCTCGATTTTCTAATTTCCATTTTCTGTCATTACTTAAACCGCATCAGTTATTTTAAGTCGTTTTTTAACTCAAGTCATTTAAAATGTATCAAAAAACACAAAATAATTCAAATTTTCCTTTCCTTCCAATAAAATTTCGGCATTTATTTAAATTTATTTTGATAATTTTTGTTATTTGGCTAATGATGATAACAATAAAAAGTTCAATGATTGGCGAACAATTAAGAAAAGAAAATTTTTTCATGAGAACAAAAATTGAGAGTTTGCTGATGCAAGGTTTGCAAAAACAAGAAAAATCAATTAAAGAAATTAAAAAAGATGAAATTGCTGCCGAATTAAATTTGAATGATGTTAAAAATGTGATTGAAGACCCGGAAATTTTGGAAGACGAATTAACTGATAAATCATCAGAAGAAATTTTCGTACTTGACGATGGAATCACAGAAGAAGCCAAAAATTATATAAAAATTCTCAATTTGAAAAATCCTGGAGCTAATGGTGAAGCTGTAATTTTACCCAGCAATTTACCACCTGAAATTAAAAAGAAAGTTGATGAAGGTTATGAAACTTATGGTTTTAATGCATTTGTGTCATCATTAATCAGCTTAAATCGAAATTTTCCTGACATTCGTTCTGATTATTGCAAAACTAAAGTTTATAGGAAAAACTTACCAAAAGCTTCTGTTATTATTCCTTTTCATGATGATGATTGGAGTTTATTAATGAGAACTGTTCATTCAATTATTAGATATTCACCACCTGAATTGATTGAAGAAATTATTTTAGGTAAGTTCAAAATTCAAATCTTTTTGGAATCAAAATTTCTCGATTTAAACTAGAGAAAACTTATTGAAATTTTTATAATTTTATTTTAAAAAATAAGGACATTTTCCCTAATTTTAGTTGATGATTATTCGCAACGTGAGCACCTAAAAGATCACCTTGATGAATATGTCAAAACACTTCCAAAGGTCAAAGTCGTGCGTTGTGAGTTGACAAAAAAAATTTTACTCAATAAATTGTGAACTAAATTTTGTCAAATTATTTATAGCACATCAAAGGCTTGGAATTGTTGCTAATCGTGTACTTGGTGCACGAAATGCTTTAGCTCCTATTCTTGTTTATGTGGATAGTCATGTTGTACGTTTATTTTGGTTTAAATTTAAACAGAGTTGGAAAAGTAGGTAAATCTACTTTTTCAAAAAGTAGGTCATACCTAAAAAGGAAAGACCTACTTTGTAGGTCAAAAAGAAGTCCTACTTTTCCAACTCTGAATTTTAATTTCAATAATTTTACTTTTTAAATAGGAATGTGGACCAGGATGGTTAGAACCGATTCTTGATCGACTAAAGGATAATGAAAATCTTCTTGTTTGGGGAAAAATTTCTGTTATTGATGATGACACATTGTTTTTAAGCTTAGATAACAAAACTGGTAAAAAATCTCTTTTTTTTGAATATTGAAATTGAAAATTTTTAAAGTTTCTCAAGAAATTTTATTAAAATTTTTTAATTCAAGATAAAAAAAAGTTAAAACTTGGACACTTGAAAAAAAACATTTAAAAAGTAATTTTTTAATTTTTACAATTGTGCATCTCAGTCTGGAATAAATTAAAAAGTTATTTAATTTTCAAGGCGAAAGATTTTGGGTTTTCCGTTATATTTCGCAAAAAAGGCAACTTTTTGTTACTTTTTCTTGCGTAACGTGACTTTTTGTTAGAGTTCTTTTACCTTTTATATTTCAAAAAAATAAATATTTTTAAGGTGGCATAGGAGGATTTACTTGGAGTATGGATTTTTCTTGGATAGACGTAAAATTTTACGAAGGTGATAATCCAACGCCTACATATGAACCAAAAGCATCACCAACATTTATGGGTCCAACTTATGGTAACTACACATTACCAATCAATTTAAAGCAAACAATAAAACACAACTTTTCTTCTTCGTCTTCTTTAAGCTCTTTGGCGACATTGGTTTGAGAAAATTGGATATTTTGACACGGACATGGACATTTGGGGTGGTGAAGATGTTGAACTTGGATTTCGGATGTAATTAAAAAAACTTGTAAAAAAATATTTTTTAAGTTTTGAATATTTTAAGGTGGATGTGTCATGGAAGAGTTGAAATGATTCCTTGTGCTGTTGTTGCTCACATGTATCGTGGACATACTTATACAATGCATTCAGAGGATAAAGGTGGTTATAGATGGAATACAGACAGAATTGCTGAAACATGGCTTGGTGAATATTTGAGATATTATTATAGGTAAGAAAAATTCCAATTTAATAAAACTTTCCTAAAAATTTATCAAATTTTAGACTCGTCGGTGACACAAAAAATAGAAATTTTGGTGATATAAGTGAAAGATTGGCAATAAAAGAAAAATTAAAATGTCATGATTTTAAATGGTTCATTGAAAATGTTCATCCTAAGCAAACAATTCCTGAAAAGATTCGTGATCCAACGACTACAACTGCAATACAAATGAAACCACAAAAAGATGAAGAAAAAATTATTGATAAAAAAAATAATTTAAATAAAATCTGAAAAAATATTAATTGTGTCTAAAATTTGTTCTTTTCTATAAAATTTAGTTATATAAAAAATGAAGAATTTTTTGAAAAAAAATTGTAGATCCTTTGAGAAAAATGTTAAAGAATTTCTAAAACAGTGTGAAATCCATCAAATTATCAAAAAAAACTTAGTTTCATATAAAAATTTTTGATTTTCAATGGTTATTCTAATTTCACTCCTTGGAATTTCATTTTTATTTCTCGGTAATAAATAAAAATTTTAAATATCACATGTTTGATAAAACCACAAAATAATAACTGATTTTGATTCTTTTTTGTTTAATAATCATTTTGCGGTTATAAAATTTAATAAAAATGATGCAAAAGCAATGAGTAATACCTAAAAAATTCAGATAAGCTAAAAGTTTATTCATATATTTTTATGAAAAAAAAAAAATAAAAGGTTAAAAATTTGATAATAAAAATATTTTATGCATTTTAGTGTTTTTTTATATTTCCGACAGTAACAAGGCAAAATTATTTGTCTTAAATATTTTTTCATCATAATGAGTAAGTTAAATTAATGTCATTTAAAAATCTACTTTTTAAATTTTGCTAGTATCAAGTGAAACAAATTAATTTTTTTTCTTAAAAAACTAAATTTAAAGGAGAAAAAATGCAATATTTTTAATTTCTGAAGTCATAACTATGGAAAATAGCAAAAGTGTTGGATTTAAAAAATTGTTTTCTTGAAAAACTCTTTAAAATCATTTGACAGGCAAAAATATTAGTAAATCTTTTTATTTTCAAACGTATCATATGAATTTTAGAAGATTTTTTTATAAACTTTTTCATTGCAAATTCTATTTGAATTTCTTTATGCTTTAAATTTTAATATTTTCCTGTACATGAGATCAAAAATTTCATTTCATGAATCATTTTTTTGATTAACATTTTTCAGAATATTGTTGGGTGCCATCATCATTTCTTGAAGATCTTCCATCACCAAACTGTGTCATTGGTGGTTATGATAAAGAAAATAATCCACTTTATGTTGGACGGTAAAGAAATTTTAATTTCTAACAAATTTAAACATAAAGTTTAAAATTTTAGTGTCTTTCATGCTGGTGAAGCAATTTGTACATGGATAAATTTAAATAAAAAACTTTGTTCAGTTCCTTATGACAATGAAGTGCATGAAAAAACAGATTTTGAATATTTAGTAAGTGATCAAGTTAAATGGGTTTATGCTACAAATGGTGACATTCCAAAAAATGCAATTCAAACTGGTTACACAATGACAAGTGAACCTTTGTATGTTGCAAGAGTTAACAATGATTTGAAAACAATTCCTGGCAATATTAAAGCTGAATGTCGTGGAAGTTTCATTGCGATTGATGGAAAAGAAAAATTTTCTCCTCAATATGAAGTTCTTGTGTGGGATCCACTATTAGGTATGACAATAAAATCACTGCTTATTAGAAAATATTTTAAATTTCTTGAAAAATTCTTTAGATTCTTAAGGGAAGAAAAAATAATATTTAATTCAATGTTTTTTATCTTTTTAGTGAAACCAAATGAATTAGAAACAATAGAACTTGATGACAATCCTTTAAATAAAGAAGAAGTCATAACAACAACAAGAACTTGTAGAATGTTTTGTGGTGATTTATGTCAAATTATTTTTGGAAAAACTAACCAAGAACCATAAACTTTTTTAAATTTAAAATAAAAATTATTCAAATTTATCTGTTAATTTCAAATTTTTTTCCTAACCTTAAATAAGACTTAAATATTTTTTGATTCAATTTGATTTTGTTCTAAAATTGAAATTCACTAAATTCTAATAAAATAAATAAAAAAAATTTCAATATTTTCAATAAAATCAATAAAGCATATTAAAATAAATCTGAGCTTTTTACTCTCAGCACAGCTTAACACACATACATTCTTAAAATTAATCTTGCATCTTTTTTCACACACATTTTTACTTTTTTTGTGTTTGTGTTGAATGTTTACATTCTCACAGCTTTACCTTCACTAACATTCATTTTTTTCTACACAATCTCGTCATTCGTGGAGATTTCTTCGTAAAAGTTGCATCGTATAATGAAATTTTGACAATTTTTATCTCTAAAAATTGAAATTTAAGTGCCAAAAATGTGACTTTAGATTTAGAAAATTCAAGAATTTACAAAAATAAATCAAAAGTGATAAAAAATGAAGAAAAAAGTAAAAAAGAAAAATTTTAAGTGCAAGAAATTTCATGAAAAGAGAAATTTTTTCGAATAGAAAATAAAATTAAGAAGAAAAAAAATTGTATAGTGAAAAAATATGGAAGAAATCGTAACGAGAATGGAAGTAAAATAAAAGCAATTAAAAGCGCAATAGAAAAAGTTTTTTGATTTGATTTGAGTGAAAATTTTTTGATTGAAATATGTCGATTTTGATATGAAAATTTTTTAGTGAAAGATGTTGATTGAAATTTGTGGAAATTTCAATAAAAAAAATTTATCAATTGTAATTTAGTGATTTGAATTGTTTGCAAGAAAATGATAAAAATAAGAAAAACGTCTATTTTAAAATAAACCGATTTTTGACTACTTTAATAAAATGTGACTGATTTCTTATTTTAAATAAACTTTGGGTTTGTTTGAACAATTTGCTAAATAGAATTATGTAAAATTTATGATGAAAATACAAATTTAAGTGAAAATTTTGGAAAAAACTCTTTTAGGTAAAAAAATATCGGAAAAATTATTAAAATATTTGATTGTAAAAGTTTTAAAAAATTCAAATTTAAACAAAAGTTAAACAAAAGTCAAATTTAATAAAATTGTGTAGAGTAATTTAATAAAAATACTTCATAAAAAAACATAAGAAATTCAAGTTTAATTAATGAAATTAAATTTAAAGCATGAAATTACTTAAGTTTTGTGTAATAAAAATCTTGATTGAAAATATTGAAAACTTTTAATAAAAATGAAATTCAATTAAAACTAAAGTTTAAAATTTTTGACTTAATAAATAACAATTAAAAAAATTCAACAAATGACATAAAGTAATTTTAAAAACTACAGAAATTTTCATCAAACTAATGAAAATCTTCAAAAGAAATTCATTGATAGTAAAGTGATAAAAAGCATTGAAGCTAAACTGGAAGCAGAATTTGAACAATCATAAAAAAACTCTAATAAAAAAATTGATAAGTAAAAACCATAAAATTTGAATGATTGATGCTAATTCTACCAAAATAGTTGTTGAATGTCAAACTTGTTGTTAAATTTGTTGCAAAATGTGAACTAAAAGTGATAAAATCAGTAAAAGAAAATAAACTAGCAAACAAAATAAATCAAAGATCAAATCAAACTAAAGAAAGTAAATAAAAAATTGTGAAAGTAAAATTGTTTATTTTTATTAAATATTCAGTGAAATTAATTTATGAAGAATTAAATTTAGAAATGATAAACATTTAAAAATTGAAGAAACTCAAACAAAAACTTTAATAATTTATAAAAAATCAACTTTAAATATTCCGAAAGTTCTCAAAAAAAAAAATAAATTGCATAAATCATTTTCACTCTAATAAACAACTTCAATAAAACATCATCAAAAAAAGATTAAATTTTCTACAACAAAGAATTTTTTATTTCTTTCTTCTCTCAACCAAATCATCACCATCATCATAAAAAATATTCATAAGAATAAAAAAATCTACACATAACCAAAAACAAAAATAAGAAAAATACAAACTTGTCTTCAAAGTGAAATCGAAGAATTCTTCAACTCTAAAATAACAACAACAAAATCAACGACATATTCGTCTCTCTCGCTCGCACAAATAGCCAAACGATTGGAAAAGAAAGTGAGACTGGATTGGATTGAGTAATTGTGTCTGTAGCAGCAAGCTCACACAACTACAATAACAAAAAGCAGCAGCACTCGTATGACGTCACATGTGTTCAAGTGAACGGAGAGACTGCTTGAAAGAAACTTAAAAAAAAATAATTTTACCAGCAACATCCGTGATCCGTGTGTTCAATCTAAGAAAATTATTAAAAAAATTAGATAAATTCTAAATTAAAAAATGAAGTTCGACGTAAATTCAACACATGTCAAGTGATTGAATGAAAAAAATTAAAAAAAATAAAGAAAAGTAAAAGAGAAAGTTTTAAAGACACAAAAGCAAGTCAACAGAGGTAAAATTTCATAACTTGCGCAACACGTCTGCGAAAAAATACAAAAATGAGACAAATTCACACTTTAGTATTTATTTTGTTGCTTCTTGCAACAAAATTCTCACGAGGTTCCGGTCCAGGGACAATTTCAGTTGATAGAAACTGGAGTGTTCCGGAATCAACGAAAATTGGACAAATTGTAAAGACTGTGAGGGTCACTGGTGTTGGAAATCGAAGTGTTAGCTATTCTTTAGAGACTGACGACACGCTGGGCTTTGGAAATTTTGAAAGTCCATTTTGGATTAATCCAAGCACTGGATATGTTTATTTGAATAAAAGTCTTGAAGGATGGGTGAGTTTTTTGTGATCAAAAAATATTTTTAGTGCAATTTAAAGAAATTTTCTATGTTTTAGTTTATTTTTAAAAATTTTTAACCTAAAGCTGCCATTGATGAAAATTCTTTAATTTTTTTGTAAAATTTTAGTTCAAATATTTTCATAACTTTGATTTCTTAAAAATTAATTTTATCAGTAGATTTTTAGCGCAATTTTGTTTTTAATTTCCAACAATCTTTGATTTTATTTTTAGAAATCACCAAATCCCTTCATTTTATCAGTAGCAGCAGATGATGGAAATATTCCAGTAAAAAACCAAGTTCTTGTTCGAATAATTCCATCAAATGGTCAACAAAATTATCCAAATAGTTTTGAGCCACCATCAAGAATTCCATCATTGCCTGATTTTACATCACTTCCATTACCACCAATTCCACCACCATATCAGACAACAACAAAAGTCATAACAAAACAACCTAAAATTCGACAAAATAAAACTTATATCGATGAAACTACAACCACAACAACAACATCAACGACAATCATCACAACAACAGAGGCTGCAAAGACAAAAAATGCCGGCATAAGTCAGCAAACTGCTCTTGTTACAATTCTCATTGCAATTATTACAATTTTCCTCATTGCTGCACTTATTGCTATGATAATTTTCCGTAAGCAATTAATGCGACCATTTAGTCGAAAATTCAAGAAAAGTAAAGTTGATAAAGCCAAAAAGAGCAACCAAAGTATTCAAATTATTACATTATCAAATGAAAGCAGTCGAAATTCAATGGTCATGCAGCACTGGCAAGGACCATTGGCATACAACAATCGTTATACACCATGGGCTCATGATGACATTCATGGTCAAATTTCAAATTCAAGTTTCACTTATAGTAGTGGAAATGACATAAAAGTACCAGGTTATGACCGTTGGGAATTTCCGCGTCATCGACTGAAGGTTTTTAATATTCTCGGTGAAGGAGCTTTTGGTCAAGTTTGGCGATGTGAAGCTGCTGATATTGATGGTGTTGAAGGAACTTCAATTGTAGCATTAAAAACATTGAAAGAAAATGCAACAGAAAGCGAAAAAAAAGATCTCATTTCAGAACTTCAAGTAATGAAAACACTTGAGCCGCACATCAATGTTGTTCGACTTCTTGGTTGTTGCACTGAAAAAGATCCAATTTTTGTGATAATCGAATATGTTGCATTAGGAAAATTACAAACATTCTTAAGAAATTCAAGAGTTGAAAAAATTATCATAATGCAAGTGGAAAGTCAAAAACTTTAACTTCACGTGATCTTGTGTCTTTTATGTATCAAGTTGCAAGAGGCATGGAATTTCTTACATCAAGAGGAGTAAGACAAGATAAAATTTTAAGAAAAAGTTACTAATTTAAGATTTTTAATTTTTAGATCATTCATCGTGATTTAGCAGCTAGAAATATTTTAATTACAGAAGATTACACGTGTAAAATTGCAGATTTTGGCTTTGCACGTGATATTGAAACTTCAACTGTATATGAAAGAAAAACTGGTGGCCGGCAGCCAATTAGGTAAGAAATTAAAGCTTTTTATTTTAATAAGAGTTGGAAGCTGATATTATTAAAATTAAGGTATGGAAACAAACGCGATTCGCCAAAAATTGCTATAAATTGCTTCGTTTTCATACCTTGATTAAAATAGTAGAGTAACAGCTCAGTTTTAGGGATGAGTTCTAAAGTAATAAATTTATTTATTGTTATTTTATGCAGTCAAATTAACAATACCTTTTTGCCCCTAATAATTTTCTTTATTTTTAGATGGATGGCCATTGAATCACTTTATGACAATATTTTCTCAGTCAAGTCTGATGTTTGGGTATAAAAAAATTTATATTCCTTTCTTAAAGATTTTTATAACAGAGTTGGAAGGCAGCCTGACTGCAACAGTTAAATAGCAGCTCGGCTGCGCAGTCAATTAACATGCATGCAATGACTGTGGCAGCCAAAAATCAGCTTTCCAACTCTTTTTGATAAAACTTTTTAAATATCTTTAAATCTTACGGAAAACAAAAAGTTAAATTTCTTTTTCAAAAAGGGACTATCAAAAATTCTTCATAAGATTTACTAATTTTTAAAACCTTCACAGAGAAATATAATTTTTATAACTGGCATAAAATTTTTGAAATTTGTCCATATAAAGTCAAATTTATTAACCTTAAAAAGAAAATTTTTATGTGTTATAAATTTTTTATGACAGTTATAACAGTTTTATAACATTTATGCCAGTTATAAAATTTTTTTCACAGTGTTAGAAACTTACAATTTTTATAGGCCAACTAAATCTATTTTGATAAGAGCATTGATCTAATTCATTTCAAAAATTTTTAGGCATTTGGAATTCTCATGTGGGAAATAGCAACACTCGGTTCGACTCCATATCCTGGAATGGGAGCTGCAGATGTGATGAAAAAAGTTCGTGATGGTTATAGACTTGAAAAACCAGAACATACAAGTCGAGAAATTTATAATTATATGTACTACTGCTGGGATGCAGATCCAAAAAATCGACCAGACTTCTCAGAGATTAGAATCAATTTAGATAAACTTCTTTCAACCTCAACTGATTATATTGAGCTTGAAAGATTTCCCGAACATGATTATTATAATATTCTACACAATATTAGTGGAGAAAAACTGTAGTTAAGTGAAAAAAAATTACGCGTATGTTTTTTTTTTGTAAATTAAGCTATTAACCCAAAAAAAAATTTTTCAATTTCTCAAAAAAGCATGCATGCGTGCGAGTGTGGATGCTAATCATAAATTATTAATTGTGTGAAAAAAATAAGCAATTGTTAGTTGAAAAAGTCAAGCAATTTAATCAATCAACTCAAGATTCTAATTAATTTTTAATTTTACTGTTACTGCTTTATTTTTTTGCTCATTTTTTGTAAAAATAAAACTGAATGAGGAAATTTTTGCTGCTGCTACTTTTGTACCTTTAATTTGAAAACAAAAATCTTCAATGACTTTTGATGATTTCTGAGTTAGAATAAAAAACTAATTTTTAGACAAATTAAAATTTTTCCATTTTTTTTAAATTAAAATTATTTAATCCTTTGTGATTTCTTTTAGATTAATTAAAATTTAAAATTGAAAAAAGTTTGTTCAAAAATTATTTATGAATTATTAAAAGAATTTTCATTGATTGTAAAAATTTATTGTTACAAGCATTTAAAAACAATAAAAATTTTTCAATTATTGCTGCTGATATTGACATTAAAATTTGTCTTTGTTTCTTTGTTCTTTAATTTAAAACTTTGTTTGTTGTTTTGTAAATTTCTTTGAATTACAAAATTTTCATATCAGAAAAGTCTCATTTTTTAGAAAAAATAACTAAATCAGTTATGATGATTTAAAAATTGAAATTTTTATTTAGACTTCTTGTGCTTTCTTACAATTTATATTTCAGTTGTTACATGCAAATATTTTTCAAACTATTCAACAAAACTTAGCTCATCAAGGTAATTAAAGTAACAAAATTTTTTGAAATTAATTAATAATTTGTATTTATCAAAACTTGTTGTTAAAAAAACCCATGAAACTAAAAGCTTTAAAGTTTCATTTTTAAAATTCTATTAAAATGTAACAAAAATATAAATAAATAAATTAGTTATAATGATAAGTCAAATTTCATTTTTCTTTAGTGTATGTTTGAATAAATAAGAATATTCATTTTAATCCTGCTCGCCTGTTTACAATTTATGAAATTTTTTAATAAATCCAAGAGGTTTAAACTCTATCAAAAAATCCATCAAATAAATAAAACTTTTTTTTGATAGATTCATACAAAATTTTAATTTTAAATGATTACTCTGTTTTATTTTATCAAGAGTTTGCACATCTTGAATAAACCAATTATTAATAATTGCTTTTGACTTTCAAACATTTTCTTTTGATTTATTTTAAAAATAAATTTCAATTTCACAGTCTTCTTTCAAATATTGTTTTAATTTAAATTATATAAACTAATTTTCCTCCTTTGGAATGTGCTTTACAAATATTTAATCACACCTTATCATGTTTAATTGCAATAAGCTAAGAAATATGATAAAAAATGAATTTTTTTCTGTTTTTGGCTAGTCATTTTCAATTAAGCTCACAATTGAATCTCATTTTCTTGTAATAATTGGTTGTTGAAGATCATTGTCATCGATCAGAAAAGCATCTGATGCTATGGTGTTGTAAGGTTGTTCATAATCTGCTCGGAATTCTAAGGAAAAATAATAAGAAAAATTTAAAAATTTTATACAATTTTTTTTAGTTTGCAGTTAATATTGCTTTGGCTAAATGAAAATGACATTTAAATATTATGAAAATGATAATTTTATTATGCTTAAAATGAAATAATGAAAAAAAGGGTTGAAAATAAAAGCAAAATCATAAGCAATAAAAAAAGATTGAAAAATTTATTAACTAATTTTTTAAAAAAAAATTTTAACAAAAAAAGGTAATACTAAAAGTCTAATAATAATTTTGGCCTAAATTTAATTTTATACCAGTCAAGATTATTTTGGTGGGCAAGAGAAGTGACTTTTTGATAAATTTCATAAAACATACGTTAAAAATTTAGAAATTTCATGCAATTGATTAAGACACCATTAAATTTAATAAAATTTGTTTTTGATAAAGTTTGCATCCTTTTTGGTGGGTAAATTTTTAAAAAACCTAAATTTGAATTAAAAATAAAGAACAATTTTTCAGACACCTAATTGTCTTTTGATGAATTTCTAATAATTTAATTATATTTTAGTAAATTTTTGTCAATCTAATTTTAGTCATGACACATTTAAAAAACAAAAATAATTGGTTCTCGATTATTCTTGAGATTAAAATAAATCTGCGACTTATTTGATGTTTAAAAACTTTTAATTATCAGTTAATTTTTTCATAATTTTTAAAACATGAGGTATCAACTCTATCAGAAAAGTAACAAAATTAAAAAGAGTTCAAACTTCTTAATTTAGGAAATAAAATTTAAAAAAAAATTTTTAATCTTTTCTTCTAATTTTTGTCCAAAAATTTCATATTTTTTTTTGTACAATCTTGTGCAAATTCACTTTTTTCTGTTCAAATTTATAACAATTTGAACATTCCTGTATAAATTTGTCATTAACCCTGATTTCTTTTTGCTCAAAGCATGAAATATTTGCAATACCTAATTTTAACTTCAACGCTTAAAGCAACAAATTTTTTATGCAATTTAAGCTTTTTTTATCAGACCATAAATTTTTAATCAAAATCATCCACCATTGAAAATTAGTAAAAATTTTATGTACAAAAACAAAAATTTCCACTTCCACCAGCCAATTTCAGTTTTAAAATTAGTTCCCTTCACTTCCACTTTCTGCACCCTTTGACATTTGTTCAACTTCTTCATGTGTTGCACGCTTACCATAAGGTCCAAAAAGTCTTGTTAAAATCCATTGAATTGTCACATGAAATGCGAAGAAAATTGCGAAAGCAATTGAATAATAACAGAAAGTCATTGAACCTCCATACCAATTCATAAACATTCCACCAATTAAACTTCCAGTTGACACACCAATGCCTTCGAAAACTGCTCCTACCAGACCCTAGAAATGAAAATAAATATTTTAGGAATCAGAAAGTAATGATTTATTTTAAGAGATTTGTTCTTCATAAAAAATCTAGCATCATAAATTGACAAAAGCAATCAAAATTGGTAAAACCAGAGTTGTCAAGTCGAAATCTGACTATTTCGCCTACTGTTGGCCATAACTTTTTAAACAAAAATATTTTGTATAAAATTCTTTTTGTAATTCAATGGACAATTTTATGGACAATTTAAGAGTCCGACTTGCAAAAACTTCATAATTTTACACTGGCTCGGCCAAATTTCATCAATATTAGCTTGTTTTAAAGCTTTTTGTCTGTATTTTGAATTACAAAAAGAATTTTTTACAAAATATTTTTGTTTAAAAAAGTTATGACCAATAGTCGGCGAACTTTACAATTTTGGGTAAAACATCATTAAAATAGTGAAGATATTTTTGATTGTGCTTTCGATCAGAGTTTGCTGCCTTCAGTTGTGAAAAAACTATAAGTCATTGATATTTTGTTAGAAAGTTCCTAATTACGATTAGCTAAATTTTTGTAAATTAATTCTAAAATGTTTTTTGAGAAAATTAACATACTTTAATTTTGGCCAGCTCGGCTGCTTGCTTTTAATTTTTTCAAAAAGAATTTGTTTACATTTAAGTCTAACTTTTTGACTATCTCAGTACATGAATCGATTTTTTTTTGAATTTTTCTATCTTGAGCTTAGTACAAAATTTTTTATTTATTTTAATCACTTTGTTAACTCTGTTGTGAAAGCAAGAAATCTTGAGTAGTATATGCATGAAATTTTCGAGGTTAAAAAAATGTCAAAGTTTTTTAATAAATTATTGTTATATTTTCTTTTACCTCGAATATATCACGAATATGCTATTTAAAAGTTCTTTTCCTTTGATGGTTTTTCATAAGCTTACCTGTAAAGTTGCTTCTGTCCCTTGAGGTGCAACAGAACTAGCATAACTTGCCATTGTTGAGTAAAAAATACCGAAAGTAACACCATTAAGTAATTCGATTGGTAAAACATACCTAAAAACCAATAAAAAGTTTTAGAATTAGAAAATTGAGAAGTATTAAAAATTTTTCTATGTTTTTCTATTTAAATTTCACGAAATAAAGTTTTTCGTTCTACTCACCAAGGATTCTGCAAAACTGAATACAAAAAGAATCTCAAAACAAATCCAGCCAGCACCAAATTCATAGCATTGATGTGTCCAATTTTTTCAGTAATTTTCCAGATAAGAAAAAGAAGGGAACTTCACCAAAAAAGCATTGAATGAACATCACCAAGCCTTGTAAAGTTTTCATAGCTGTATCATAATTGCATTTTTCTTGATTCACTGCTAAATCTTCTAAATGCCAAAATAAGAAATTCCAAACCATTGCTGTGCCAAATCCAATACAAATACACCACATGAAGAACACAATGACACGAGCTGATTGAAAATTCTAACAACATCTCTGAGAATATTTGTTGATGATTTGTTTGTGTATGATTGAGTCTTGATGAAACAATCATATCGAAAGAAGAAAAGCTGCCATCAGATAAAAACCAATTGCATAATTTTTTGATGTTTTTCCTTCTGAAAATTTATCAATTAACCAGCCAGAAATTATTGAAAGTGTTCCCCATCCTATTGATCCCCACATTCTTTGATATCTAAAAAATTTTATGAGAAAATTTAAATTTTTGTAAGAATTTTAAGATGAAAATTTACCCAAATCTTTGTGGTTTACTTCCAAGCATTTCAAAGCAAATTGCATCACCAATTGAAACAACAACAGCCATGCCTAGGAAAATTCAAAAAATATGAATTTTAAAAAGTGATTTACAGGTAAAATTGAAATATTGGTTATTCTTGAGAATATTCTCAAAAAGAAAAGCTTAGCCATACCAGCCCATGAGATGATGAGCATCAAAAAGAATGTCCAAAATTGATATGTTTGTTTGACTTGATCATCCGTTGATCCAGCAAAAAGTTCACTCACAGATTCATCATTAAATTTAATTTTGCAATTCATTTCGACTTTTTCTTTTGGGCAATAAAGTGAACTGTTGTGATTATCGACTGTTCCATTATAGAAAATTAATTCAAAACATTTTCAAGATGTTCAATTTTATTATGTGCAACACTTGTGTCGATATCGATAATTTTATTATTTGATTCACATAATCCTGGCACATTCCAATTTGCACAAATTGAATTAAATTTTTGATTTCTTTCACATTGTAAATTTGCACCAAAAGTTCCATTATTATTTTCATCCACAACTTTTGATATCAAACATTTGTCGATATTTTCAATATTTGGTGGACAAAATTTCATAAGTGTGACACCTTCATGGCAATGAAATTCTCCATTTGATGGAATTGATGGAATAAAAATTATAGCAAAGAATGAAATTATGATGATAAATTGAAAAAGTATAAAAAGTTTCTTTTGTATATGAAAACGATCGCCAATTATTCCAAAAAGTGGTTTAGAAATTAAGCCGACAATTGGTAAAATTGTATAAATTACACCAACTATTACTGATGAGTAGCCAAGTTGTTTTGCTAGAGTCTAAAATTTAAGAATGAAAAAAACTATTAAACATTGACAATGTTGATGAATTAGAAAAATTTTCTAATTGAAAGGAAATTTGAAATCTTCACGGTGAAAAAAAATATATTTGGCATAAAGTTTTTGAAATTTTTCTTTATAAAGTCAAATTTTTTAGCCTTAAAAAGAAAATATTTAAGTGTTTTAAATTTTTTATGACAGTTATAACAGTTTTATAACAATAATAATTATAAAAGTTTTGTAACTATCATAAAAATTTTTATAAAACTAATGATATTTAAAGAATTTGTTTATCAAGTTTAAAATTTATAACTGTTATAAAACTCTTATAACTGTCATAAAAAATTATAACACTCATAAATTTTCTTTTTAAAACTAATAAATTTGATTTTATAAAGACAAATCTCAAAATCTTAATGCCAGTTATAAAATATTTTTCTACGTGTACACAGAAAAAATTGGAGGTTTCATATCATAATCTCAATGACTAGCAAATTATTTTCTTAATTTCTCAAGGCACTCAAAAAAATGTTTCATCCCATCTGTAAATTCGTGACGATTTTTCAACAAGTCTTATAATGATAATCTTATCTATTACTTTATCTTATATTATTTTACAACTTCTGCAGTCTACAGAATATCTAATTGCATTGATGCTAAGTTATTATAAGTTATTTTCTATAGAAAGTAAAATGCAGTGAAATTTACTTATCAAAAACAAACAAAATGAATATTTAAAAATTTGTTCAAGGAAATAAACAAAATAATTTGCTAAGTGATAAAGAAATTTTTGATAATTTTTTGTTCTTTTTATTTTTTGGAGTTTGATAACTAAAGAGTTCATTGTTCTTGCTCATAATTTGCAAATAATTATTCGAAAAATGTCAAGTAATTAAATTTATAATTTTTAGTTCATTTACAAAAGCTTTGATAAACAAAGCCAGACAATCACAAGACTTTGCATTATAAATTAGCATGTCTGGACTAAATTTTAGTTCAATTTTTTATCTGTATCTCAAATATCTTTCAAAATTTGCAATTTTATTTTATAAATAATGAATACTTACAGGTATAAAGGGCACTACCGGAGCAGTTCCTACAAAACACAAAAATTATTCACGATAAATATTTTTTCAACCTTTGAACTTTTACAAAAGCAAAAAAAAAACTTTTGTCTGACCAAGAAAAACTTACCTGCATTAAATAGAAAATAATGGCCCTTCATGGGCAATAAATGTGTATCAATTTCAACTCCCATCTTGTTCTATCAATCACTCGATAACAACTAAAGTATTTTGCCGGATTCTGTCACTTTTTTTCTTATTTTTAGTAAATTTTATAAATTTTACATTGCTCACACGAGTTCTCTTTTGTGAATGTTTTTTTTTTGTTGAAAAAAAATGTAAACACGATAGAATGATTGCATTGAGAAACTTTGGTTTGCGTCTTAGATAAGTGGAAAATTTGAATTAAATTTTGACCGTTAAATTTTTTTTAATTTTTGATGAGTTTATGTTAAATTAAATTAGAAAAGTGAAAAAATAAATTGTTTTAAAAGCAAGGGATGAGAATTCTTGATAATTAAAATAAAGTAACCATTGAAAATCAAAAATTTTGTATGAAACTATCAAAAACATTTGGGTAATTTGATGGAATTTTTGTAACTTTGATGGATTTTTTTGACAGAGTTCACACTCCTTGAAAAAAGTTTAAAATCAACCAATTTTTTTACAACTCATTCATTTTTTAAATAAATGTAAAATCTGTCTTCCTCATTGAATATTTACGCACATTCAATTTTCTCACTCTTATTAAAATCTCATAAAACTGACCAATAGGTCAACGCATTAAAATAAGCGTGTTTATCGACACTTAATAATTTTAAAACTATTTCATTAAATTTACTATAAGTACTTCTAACAATAGCTCGCTCCCGACCAGTTTTTAATGTAAATTCATTGAGTTAAGTTCTAAAAAAATGTCGCTGATTTTAATAATTTTAGTAGTAACTTTAACTTCACTTTTTGCAATTTTTCGCTTCAAACATCGAAGATTTTATAAATTGGCAGCGAAAATTCCAAAACTTCCTGGTGGACTTCCAATAATTGGAGCAACTCATATTTTTATGACAGCTGAACCAAAGGATTATTTGCCAATAATGTTGGATATGATTAAAAAAGACATGGTAATTGGATCAGTTTGGTTTGGGACACAATTTGCTGTCATTTTAAATACAGTTGAAGATTTTCAAAAAGTTTTAACTTCACCAAATTGCATCAATAAACCAAAACTTCTTTTTGATGCTTTCTTTTCTGATTCTGCAAGTTTTTGTGTTAATAATAATCCACATGAAAAGAGAAGAAAACTTTTAAATCCATCATTTACAAGTTTGATGTTAAATAAAACAAATTTTCATACAAATGAAACAATTAAAGGATTTATAAATAAAATAAATGCAAAAAGTGATGGAAAAACTATTGATATTTATCACGACATTGCTGCATGTGCTTTGAGAGGGACACTTCATGCTCATTTTGATTATGATGATGATTCACTTGATTATAAAGTTGTTAAAGGATTTGATGAGTGAGTTTTTAAATCATTTCAATAAAAAATTTAAAATTTTAAAGATTTGGTTTAATTTTCTTACCTTGTTATAAATTTCATGATTTTTTACTAAATCAATCAAATTTTCTTATGCAGCAAATAAAAATTTTCATTTTTATATTTTAGCTTCAAACCTTTAATAATGCAACGCTTAGGCAAACCATGGCTTTCATTCAAGCCATTTTTCAAACTATCAAAACTCTCAAAACAAGTTGAAGCTGTTAGAACACCAATTTATGAATGCATCAACAAAATCATCGAAAGCAACAAACATCATCGTATTAAACTTGAAGGTCGTTGTGTGTCAACAATTCGACAACTTTTAGATACAAAACAAAAATTATCAGATGAAGAAATAGCTGAAGAAATTTTTATTTTTATTTATGCATCACATGAAACTTCAGCTTTAGCTTTATCAGCTTGTCTTTTGCTTCTTGCAATGCATAAAAATGTTGAAGAAAAAGTTTTTGAAGAAATTAAAAATGCAAAATTAAGTGAAGAATTTACGTCCATTAGTAATGAAGAAACACAAAGTTTTCCATACATTGAAATGGTTATAAAAGAAACAATGCGACTTTTCCCACCAGTTGCTGTGACTTTTAGGGAAACAATTGCTGAAGTTGAAGTTGGTGATTATTTAATTCCACCTGATACAATTGTTGGTTTGCCAGTTTTATTAATTCATAGAAATGAAAAAATTTGGGGAAAAGATGCTGGAAGTTTCAGACCAGAACGTTTTGAACCAGAAGAATTTAAAAAAATTCCACAATTTGCATTTTTACCTTTTCTGTTGGGAAAACGAACTTGCATTGGTTACAAATATGCAATGTATTTTATGAAAATTTTTATTATAAATTTTGTAAAAAATTACAAAGTTGAAACAGATTTAAAATTTGATGAACTAAAAACTCAAATGACGCCAGCAACTTCACTTTTACAGGCTATCCAATTAAAATTATTAAAAGGAAGTGAAAATTTTTTAATAGGTCAATAAAAGTTGTGTTAATTATTGAGAAGTTGATTACACAATTGAACTTGTAATTATTTTGAGATTAAACTGAGTAATTTTTTACAATCGTTAATACATCTGTAGAATTTTGCAATATTTTTTGAAATATTTTGTGATTATTTTTTATAGCTTAAATTCTAAAGCATAAAATATTTTGATTTTGTTTAATTTTTGAATTTGGTCATGCACTACTTTAACAAAAAAAATTTCAAAACAAAATCACACAAATTATGGAACTTCATAAGAACTAAAAACTAACCTTTAGTATTCAACTACAAAATAATTTTATTATTAGAAAAATTTAAAATTATTGAATATTTTATATATGCGACATCATATTGACTTTTTTCTAAACTAATTATTAATTTTAGTACTAGAATTCGATCAGTGAACGATTATACACTCATTAAAAAAATTTAAAAATATTTGTTAAATTTGTTCAGAAATTCTAACAAAACCTCAAAAAAAAGTTTTAAAAAATTTTTAAATTTAACAAAATTCTTAAAATTTGTTTTGAATTTTTAGAAGAAAATTAAAGAAGAAACATAAAATTGAAAAATATTTTTATTTTATCGATTAATTAAAAACAATTTCTTTATATTATCAATTAATCAACATTAATTATGAAAATGTACATCATATTTTGAAGAGAAAAAAAACTAATTACTTAAAGAAATATAGAAAAATAAAAGATTGAAAGACAAACTTATTTGAAGATTTTTGTATTTTTTAAAAAAGCACTTAACATATTTTTTGTGAATTTATCTTTATTGATAACATTTAACAATTATTGCAATTTGCAATTAAAATTTCAACCAAAAATGGATTTCAAAAATATTTTTAAATTTTTACTTTTTTTCTTCATTTGTCGACAAATATCGAATAAAGAAATTAAAATGGAGAGGAAAAAGTTTACAAAAACTTTTCTTGAAATTGATTCACAAAAAGAACATAAAAGAACTGAAGCAATTTCTCAAGCAATGGCTGATGTAATTGATGAATTTTTCATTCGACAGAAAATTCATTTCAATGTCACAATTTCTAAATCAAATTCTAAATTTTATCAAGGAATTATTGACAGTACATTATCAAAAATCAAAGAAGTTCAACCATTTTATGTAAAACAATTAGATTTTAATTTTAAAAACATAATTGAATCAAATGCAGAAATTTTCTTCATAGACAGACTTTCAGCAAAATATAAAAAATTTATTTAGAAAATCAAAGCATGAATCAAAGAAATATGAAATATTTTGAATACAATCAATCTTGTGAAAGAAATGATTATAAAATAGAATTAACAGATCAAATTATTTATGATATGACGTATCGTCTAACTAAATATTATTTATGTCATAAAAATGAAACAATTCT
Organism: Polypedilum vanderplanki; assembly: GCA_018290095.1. NCBI lineage: Eukaryota > Metazoa > Arthropoda > Insecta > Diptera > Chironomidae > Polypedilum > Polypedilum vanderplanki. The sequence continues at coordinate 36,287 of JADBJN010000006.1, forward strand.
AAAACTTGCAACTTATGAATGGTTTGATGTTGGCAATTGCAATAAGCAAAAATTTAAAACATTAAATATTTTTGATATGAACACAATGAAATGGCAAAAACCATTAAAAAATTATAAAAAGTTCAAAAATTTCAATGGATGTCCAATCAGAGTTGTTGAAAGTGCAAACATTCATGAAGATAGAAATAAAAAATATTTATCAGAATATGGTGAATTTATGCATATCGTGGCTGAACAAGCAAATTTTAAATTAAAATTTGTAAATGAAAGTATTGAAAATGTAGACATAAATATCGCATATGGATTTGTTGGAACTCATGAAAATGATGCATTTGTAGTAACATCACCAATTTACACAATTAATATTGGTATGATGGTGACAAAAGGTGAAAAATATACTGACTATGAAAAACTTTTACTTCCATTTGATGACATCACTTGGATTCTTCTTGTTGGAACATTTTTTATCGCTTTTGGAATGATTTTTGTCTTAAATCGAATGAGTAAAAGAATAAAAATTCTTTTCTTTGGTGAAGGAGTTTCAGTTCCATCACTCAATGTTGTCAGTACATATTTTGGAATTTCTCAAGTCACTTTACCAATTTCAAATTTTCCTAGATTTATTTTGATGATGTTTATACTTTTCTGTTTGATCTTTCGAACAGCATATCAAGGAGTTCTTTTTGAATTTATGAATAGTGACATGAGAAAACCACATGCACAAACGATTGATGAAATTTTTGAAAATAATTACACTATTATAAGTTATGAGTCACCAACAAATGTTGTTTTTAAAAGAATTTATAAAAATGATAAAGAAAAATTAAAGAATGTCATTCTTGTTGATTTATATAGAAAAGGAATTCATAGAGATATTTGCAATATTCTTAAAAATGATGTACCAAAAACAGCAATTTTGACTGAAGAAAATTTCGATTTGAAAGTAAAATTTATTTGTAAGCAAGAAATAATTAGAATAAAAGATACAATTTTTACTATCAATGTTGGAATTTCTATGGAAGCTTATCATTATCTTTATGACGTCATTGAATCTTCATTATTGTGGACACTTCAAAGTGGAATTGTTCAATATTTTAGTGAATTTTATACTTGGTATGAATATAAAAGATATCATATTGAAGAATCATCAGTTAATAAAATTTTATCATTAAATGATTTGAGTTATGGCTTCAATATTTGGTTGATTGTTTGTGCTGTTGCAATTGTTGAATTTTTCTTTGAACTTGTCATTGGAAAAATTACTAAAAAAAGTCAAAAACCAAAAGATACTGAAATTATTAATGAAGAAAAAGATGAAAATTTAACTTCAAAAATTAATGAATTAGAAGAGGATTTTGATAAAGAAGTTTTGGAATCACTTGAAAATTTATTTTCTCAAATTGTTGACTCTGAAAATGAAGAAAGCATAGAAATTGAAAAACAAGAAATTGAGGTTAAAGTTGAAGTTTATCATAATAATAAAAATGATGAATTTTCAATTCAACAGAGTGAAAAAAGTAATGAAAACCAAAAATCTCAAAGTGGTTTACAAAAATCTTTTGAAGAAGAGAAATTTACTGATATTGCAACAATTGTTGATCTTAGATAACAAGAAATACAGAAAAATTTAAATGAAATTCCAAATGAAGTTGATAAAAGTAAATTACAAAATAATAAAACCAAAGAATCAAATGATAGTGATATAGAAATGATAAATGAAATTCTTAACGAAACAGAAATTTAAATGTAAATAAAACAATCTAAAAATCTAAAGAAAAAAATAAAAATTTTATACTTGTTTTATAAAAAGTAATTTAAATTTATTATTTTATAAAATTTGACATTAAACTTTCAAATTGTTCGTTTCTTTATTTTAATAGGAAAACCTTGAGTTACAGTAATTGTTGGAAGAACTTTGACATCCATTTCTTCATATTTTAAACTTGTTTCAATTTCAAATTCTTTGAAAAAATTTACAATAAAAATTTTCATAAAAGTCATTGCATATTTGTAACCAATGCACATTCTTTTACCACCTGAGAATGGAACAAAAGAATATGAATGAATTTTGTCAATTTTATTAGCTTCAAAACGTTCTGGCTTAAATTCATTTGCATCTTTTCCCCAAATATTTTCATTTCTATGAAGAAAATAAATTGGAATTGCTATTGTAGTGTTTTTTGGTACTTCACAACTTTCCAACATTATTTCAGCTGTTGTTTCTCTAAAAATTATTGGACCAATTGGAAAAAGTCTCATAACTTCTTTAAGAACCATTTCAATGTAGGGAAAGTCATCATTTGAATTTTTGGTGTTAATTTCCTCAATAATTTTGTTTTGAATATTTTTGTGCATTGCTAGAAGAAGAAGACACATTGAAAGCGTTGTTGCTGTGGTTTCAGAACCCTAGAAATATTTTTGTAAAAATGAAATTGTTAATATTTAAGAAGTTGTTATGTAATATCGAGGCAGAATTTTTAAAGTAATCTGAAATCTGTTTTTTTTTTTGGACATTTTTAATTGTAGCTACAAGTTGGCTCTTGTTAGCAATGCTATAAGAAGCTATAGTTTTTTTTGAATTTTTTTTTATTGTTTTAAAGTCATCATTGACTATTGTGATTAGCAATATTTGGCTAATATTTAAAAAATTCCTTTTTCATTTTCATCACAAAATTTAATTTTCAATACTTGAAATTTTTACTTACAGCAAAAATTAAAATAAAAATTTCATCTCGAATTTCTTCTTCACTGAATTCATTTTTTAAATTCAATAATTGTTTAATGAAAATTCCTTTTTTGTCATCACTTTCAATTCTCAAATGTTCATTTTGTTCTAAAATTTTATCAACAGCTGAATAAATTGGTCCAAAAATTCTCTTAACATCTTTTGAAAGTTGAGAAATTTTAAATAAAAATTCAAATGACATCCAAGGTTGCATTATTCTTCTTAGTGTTATTCCATCTGAACTAAAAAATTTTAAAATAAAATAAATTTTTTTTAAAAAATTCATGAAAAAAATGACATTTTTAAGTTCTTTCACTATTTAATTTAAAAAAATTAAACTTTCGATTAAATTTCAATCGGCCATTAATTTAATTTTGAATTAAAATTATCAGAACTCTAAAAATCTTATAAAATTTTCAACAAACCTTGCACAAGCTTTTAACAAATCACTTTCATAACAGTCATAATCATATTGAAAATTTCCTTTCACTAATGCTTCTAAAGTACATGCAGCAACATCTTCAAAAACATTAAATTCATCACCATCAATTTTATTTTTCATTCTTTTTATAAATTTCTGAATTTTTTCTTCAAAAACTGGCACAAGTTGATTTAACATTTTCGGAGTCATTGAATAGCTTAGAATTTTTCTATGTTTTTCCTGTACACTGCCATTGCTTGAAAGTAAGCCATTATTTGCAAAAAATCCACCATAAATATATCTTGGTTTGTCAACACAATAAAGTGATGTAAAAATTGTCTTGAACATTTCTGGTGTATTTGGAATGATGAAAATTTTTGGACCAAACCAAACTTTTTGGATTGGTTCAGTTTTACTAATAATTTCTAAAAAATTTTTTCCATAATTGCCAACTTTTTCTCCAATGAAATTATTGATTATACCAAAGAATGGAATTTGATTTTTTGGACCAGGAATTTTAGAAATTTTTAGATAAAATTTGATCCATTTATAGAATTGAATTGTGATAAAAATTGAAGCTAAAAATGTGAGACTTAAAAACATTTTCGTTTTACTTTAATAATTTTTAAAAATTGACTGAAAAGGTTGTAAAATCAAAACTGCTTTTTATAGAAAATTTCAATTATTAAAAAAATAATTGCAGACTGAAATAATTGAAAGTCATTAATTTAATAGAAAAAATATTCAAATTAGTTCACAGCATGATTTTTAATTATTAGTTGAAAAATTCACAAGAGAAATTTCAAGGCAAAACAATTTGAATTTATTGTGCTGTTTTTTACAATTTTTTTTTATTTTCGAAATTAAATTGTTTCAATTGTTAAATAATTATTGACAAAAATTTTAAATATCGGTTTTTAGCAAATTATTAATAGTTCTTAATGTAGAAAATAGTGTCATTTCATAAACAAAGCACTATTTTATAACATTTCGCCTTAAAAATTCAATTATTTTGATAATCTTGCAAATTTTTTTCGAAAATTGATTTCAAAAGTTTCGAAAATTCAGAAAAATTTCGAAAAAGGGTGTGAAATTATTTTAAAATTTGAAATTTCCAACGGTCAAAAATCTCGAATGACACTACTAGGAAATTTACTATATAAAAATTGTATGCAATTTATCCCAATTTATCTCTGAATGTATTGATATCAAATTCAATGGTCCAATTTAAAACTGGATTTTCCATTCCATTAAAACGTACTTCTGTAAATACTTTGTAATTTCCTAAAATAAAAATTAAATAAAATTTCAAATTTTTTTGTGATCTAAAATAATTATAAATTAATTCTGTTTGCAATGAAGCTTACCAGATGGCAATGTATGAAAAAGTTGAGTTTTTGGTGCTGACATATTAAAATTAAAGTTATTATATGGACATTGATGAAGGCTGTTTGTGGCAGAAACGTTAATACTTTCAACAAGTTGCTTTATCAAAATATTATCTGTTGAAGACTTTAGAACTTTACAAACTAAAGAAAAATTAAAATATAATTTCTGCAAGATGTAAAATTTTTCAAATTTTACCTTCAAATTCTGGAATGTCCATGACTCTTCGATAATCTTCAGAATTTCTAGTAAAGAAAACTTGCAATTTAATCTAAAAAACATTTTATTAAATTTTCATTCAAAATTTTGAAAATTTCTAGGGTTTTGCACTTGCATGCATACTTGATTTGTGACTTGACTATATGTGTGCAAGTTGACTTACACAAAATATTCTGTAACTTCATTCAAAATTTATTCAATTTTCTCAAAATTTGACAAACTTATATGTAAGCCAATCATTCTTAACTTTGCAAAGTTTTAACCAAATAAAAAAATTAAATGCCCAAAAGAAATTTTTTTATAAGTCAACTTGCATGAATTTAGTCAAGTGCATATCAGTCAAGTATGAATGCAAGTGCAAAACCCTAAAAATTTCTCAATAATTTACAAATACGCTGATGATTGTTTTTCTAAAATAAATATTAAAAAATATAGTAGAGACACGTTTATTCCATGATTTTAAGGTACAAGTGTAGTTTGGATAAGAAACAATTTCTATTCCTTCATTTGTAAAAGCACATTTGAATTTTTTAAATTTTAAAACTTCTGGTTGATTTTTAGAAAAGATTAAACTTATAAAAAGTGTGCTTAGAACAAGAAATATTTTAAATTTCATGTTTTTTGAAAAACAAATGTTATAAAACTGAAATATTTCTATTCCAAATTATTATGATTTGTTTCATCCTGTTATTAATTTTTAATTATTTCCTCTCGTTTAATTGTGATTTGATTTTGAAAGAAATTTGAATTAACAGAAAACTTTAGAGAAACTAACGATATGAATTATAAAAAAATTGTCATCCAAGTTTTTATGTTAAATATTTGCATCTAAAAAATTAATAAAAGGCAAAAAAATTATTTTCAAAAATTTTAATTTATTTTATTTCTAAGAATCTAACAAAAACTGTTATTTTTTAGATTTCTATTCTTTATTCTTATTAAAAAGATGATAACCCTTAGGTTTGAGTTTATTATTGATTATTTGTTCTCTTTCTTGTGCCTTTTCTTTTTGAATCCTCTCATAACGTTTCTCAGCAAAGTGAACTTCATCGAGTCCTTTTACAATGTGCTTTGCTATGCCTCTTTGTTTTTCAAGTCGTCGTTTTTGATTTTTCTGGAATGAAATTAAAAATTTATAATTTGAGTCTATAATGATTTCTAGTCAAACTTTGACTTCTGGCACATAAATATAACTTTAAACTTAAAATGTAATAGTAAAAACTTACACCTAAAGGAGTTGGTCTTCCATCTAAATACGAAAAATCAGGTAAACAAGTTAAAGGTGATTCTGTATTTGGATTTAATGTTAGACGATTTTTTCTTCTCCATACTTGATCAAGTAATTGAATTTGTGTCGTTTGAAAAAATCTTATGTTTTGACCTAAAATGAAAGGTAAAAATTTATTAATCTTAAGAAATTTTTTATGAATTCTAGTTTAAAAAATAAAGAATTTTTAATGACATTTATAAAATTTTATACTTTATAAACTTACCAACAAGAAGACTAGCTCTTTGTGTCAATTTTAACATTTTATCTTGTTAAAAGTTAATAAAATAAAAATTCTAAATTTATGTTTGGAAAATTCTTCAATGCGGTTTATTTTGGTGATGCGAAAAAATTCAAATGATGCAAAGAAGAAAAGATTGTAGAAATTTGTTTTGAAAAAAGTAAAACTTAATATTTTGTATCTAAATTAATTTTTTAAAATAAATTTTGTAATTTTTGTGTTAAAGTTTAAAATTGAAACAAATAATTTTAGTCAAAATAAAATCAAAAATTTAATTTTTTATGTTACAAATATTTTTTTATTACACAAAAACATTTTTTACAGACGTAAAATATTTTGATAATAAATTGCGACTGCAATAATAATAATGAGACTAACTAACATTAAAGATTATAAATTATCATTTTCATCCCAATTGTCATCACCCCAACCTTCGTTTTCATTTTCAATATCACCAACAATTGACATTTGAAGACGATCTGTAACATTTTTAGATTTCTCTTCTTTGACTGGACTGCTCACAATTGTTGCAGCATTAAAAGTTGGTGTCATTCCAAAATCACTGAAGAAATCTTCACCATCATCTTGTAATTTTGTAAGTTTTTTATTTTTAATATCAAGTCCATCAATGTTGTCATCAATTTTCGGTCTCACAATTGTCGTTATTTTTGGAATTTCAACTTTTTCTTCAATCACAGTAACTTCAATTTCTGTCTCTTGTCCTTGTTCTTCCCAATTCCATTCTTCTTCATTATCAGTCATATCATTTTGCTCAACTTGTTGTTCATCATCGATTGTGAGTTTTTCAACTAAATCTATGTGTTCACTGACATCAACATGATCGACTGGACTTGATGAAAGAATATCAATTGAAGAATTTATTGGGGTAATAGAACGTGGAATGTTTTGGTCATTTGTCCACGTTTCAGTCTGTTGCGGTCGACCATCAGCAAAGATTTTTTGTCTATTTTTACCTAAAATTGTAAAATAATTTTTTGATTAAAAAGTTTAAATTTTAATGATTTTAAATATTTAATTTACCAATAACTTGATTAGCACCAACAATTGGAATTAAATCAGCCAAACATAGCAAAGTTTTTGTCACAAGTAAATCATTTGTGTCACGAATTCCCAATAATAATTGTGGAAGAATTTCATCAACTAATTCTTCTTTTGTAAATGCATTGATATAAAGATTAAAAAATTCTAACAGCACCAGTCTAATTTGAACATCAAGCACACGATAGACTTGTTTTAGCTTTGGCACCATGAATTTTACAAATGCGCCAGCTGTAAAGAGATAATCGACATTTGATGCATCTTCATCATCTTCTTCCAAGTTTTGTGGCTTGAGTAGAAAAGGTAGGAGGTAAAATTGAGCAGCTGGATCAAGTAGAACAAGTCTTGAAAGCAACAAATGACTCAATTGACTTCCAACAACTTCTTCATCAAATTGCTTAAATTTTTCATTGAGACTTTTAAAAAATTCTTGCTTAGCTTGTTGTGTTTTCAATGGCAATTCAGAAAGAAATCCATGAATGATAATAAAATCGTGATTAAAAAAATTATGAAGTTGAACAGCCGACAAAAGTGGTCGCATTGATGCATTTTTATGCTTTAAATGTGTACTGCAGTAATTAAGAAAATCAGTAGCAAATGGAATGTTGCTATCTTTACGTATCACAGTCTCACATAAACTAGCAAAAGCATACTGTTCTAGACCAACTCCTTCATTTTCATTTGGATCGATTGATGCTTGATTTCGATGTTTTCTACTTTTTTCAAGCAATTCTTTTGTGACATTTGTATGAATGTGTTCAGCTCCAGCTAATTTCCAAGTAGAATTTTCTGTGATAAAAATACTTTCAGGTGCAATATTTAAATGCCTCACATTTGCAGTTTCTACAAGGAATATTAACGCATTTAAGATGTTTTTGATGCCAAGACAGACCTGAAGTTCATTTAGACCACGATGATATTTTTCAAGGCTGCCAATTACAAATTCTGTTACCAAAGTTCGATCATTTGTTGACGCTAGAAATTTTATAATTGAATATGGATGTCGATAGATTTTAAGATTTTTTATAGCTCTTGCTAGTGGACGATCTAATGTGTAATCTTTAAATGGATTTTCTTTTCCATTTCCAACATCCTCAAAAATTGATATTTTTTGATCTGATGAATGATTTTCACTTAATTTTCCATCAAATAACACAAGATCGTACTTTAATTTCTCAACTAATTGCTTTTCTGATATGGACACGTTTCTCATATGTGAATTATCGGCTCCCATGAAGTCAACTTGACTTTTTATACCTAAAAATATTGAAAATATTGTGACGAGAGATTTTCTTTTAATGTGTAGGAAGAGAAATTTTTTTCTGCATCATTTTATTTTTGTAGAGATGAAAAAATTTTTTTTGAATTTTTTCTCGTTAAATAAAAGTCATAAAATTTTTCATTAATTTAGCTACAAATTTTATTATGATTTTAAAATAAAAAAAAATTTGGTATAAAAATTTTATTGCATTTATTAAAAATTTAAATTTCTTTCAAAATATTTGTACTTTCTGTGTGTTTTGACTAAAAAAGTCAAATTTTTAAGGAACTTTATTTTTATTTCATCAATTATGATGACTTTTTTGAATTTTTTCAAAACATCAGGTGCTCAATTAAGTGCATATGGCAGTGGAAATTGATTGTTGACACAGCAACATTTGCTGTCTTTGTAGCCTAAGGCAGGCATTGGATAAACAATTTTCATTGTGTAACCCATTGGACATCTGAAAATTTAACAATGATAAAAAATTTGTGATTAATAAATTTTTTTACTTTACCTTCCAATTGATGGACCAGCACGAGCAAGATGAGCAGTAATAAAGTCGATTCCATTTATCATTCCATTTTGTGGATAAATGCAATCAGGACATTCACCGTCTTTTACTGTTCGTGGTGGTGGCATAGATTTTGGAGGGGCTAAATTAAAAATAAATTTCATATTTTTGAATTTTCTAAAATTAATGAAAATTTTATCAAAATTTTACCAGTTCGTTTTCCTTTAAAAGCTGTAAGATAAAAAAATTATTTAAAAATCAGTATCAATTTTAAAAAATAATATTTACGTGTCTTCGTGGTTTCTGAAAATTTTTTCTATTAATTGAAATTTTAATGATTCAAATTTTAGAACTCACCAGCTGCAGTTGTTATTGTTCCTTCAGTGCCAGCTTTTGTGGCTGTTGTTGTGATTTCGGTGACTTTACTTGTTGTTGTTTCATCAGGTTTTTTGGTTGTTTCTGTTTTATTTGCTATTGTTGTGGTTTTAAAAGTGGTAGTTGTTTTAATAGTTGTAGTAGGTGTAGTAATATTTCCAAATTTAGGAGTAACCGTTGTCGTTGGATCACCAAGATTCAAATCTTTAAGTAAAAATTAAAGTTATTTAAAATTTTTCTGTAGAGTTTGGCACTTGAATGCAAACTTGACTAGTGACTTGACTATATGAATGCAAGTTGACTTACAAAAAATTCTCTAATTCTTAAAAATTTTTATTAAATTTGGTAAAAACTTTACATATTTGTATGAAAGTCAATAATTCATACGTTTGCAAAGTTTTGACCAATTTAAATAAAATTTGAATGAGTTAGAAAATTTTTGTTTAAGTCAACTTGCATGCATTTAGTCAAGTATGCATGCAAGTGCTGAACCCTACTTTTTATTTTAAACTTACGTGCATGAGTTGTATTGACTGGTAGAGTAGTATCTTCTATGGTGGTCGTTGGAGTTGTTATATTTTCTGTAGTCGTAGTAGTAGGTTCTTGACTAGTTGTTGTATTTGGTAATAAAGTCGATGTTGTTATGACTTGTGATGTGGTTGAAGTTGTTTCAAGGGACGTTGTTGTCGATATTGTACTTGTTAAAGTTGTCAATGGAGTTGTGCTCTCAGTTTGAGTTGCTGAAAGTAAAATTTTTGACAAAAATTTGTTTTCCTTATTTAAAACTTAATATGAATAATTTCAATCAAACATCATCGCCTAATAATGATCAATTTTTGTACAATCAAATTTTACTTTAATGAAATTTCTAAAAATTTATGAAAAACTTAATCAACTTACATGTTGATCGTGATCTTGATGTAGTTTCTAAAGTTGTAGAAGTTTTTTCTAAACAGCATGACATATTTCTCTCTTGAGAATCAAACTCAAGTAGATAAGTTATTAAATTTTCATGTTCTGCACAAATAAGATCAATTCCAAATGGTACAACACTCCATTGTGCAACATAACCTAAAAAATAATTAACTTTTAAGAAAAATATTAGAAAATATTTTAAATTTTTTACCATATTGATTAAAGACACATTTCTGAGCTCTGATTTGATAAGGCGGAATTTCAGGTGGTAATTCAGGATGAGGATCACAACAGCATTTTGTGGTTTTTTCACCATATCTATTTATTACTGTTGTATTTACCATTAATTCTTGTGAACGACAAACAAGATCAAAACTAAAGACAGGAAAATTAATATACAAATATTTTTAGCAAAATGCACAATAAATTCAAAATAAATTGGAACTTTGAAATTTATACTTACGAACAATATTCCATAAAACTAGTTCTCAATGTTTTATCTGATCTATATTCACAAATTGGAAGAGCAAAATAAAGAATTTCCGATGTAGCTATAAAATAAATATAAAAGATTTAAAATTTGGTAATTACTTTCTATTGATTAATATAGTTATTGATGTTTGTCCCTATAAAGTCAAATTTATTAGCCTTAAAAAGAAAATTTATAAATGCTATAATTTTTGTGACAGTTATAACAAAATTTATTATTGTTATAAAACTTTTATAACTGTCATAAAAAATTTATAACACTTTTAAATTTCCTTTATAAGGCTTATAAATTTGACTTTATAGAGACAAATCTCAAAAACTTTAGGTTAATTATAAAATATTTTTCTCCGTGATGTTATTCCGTTATTTTATCATTACCATGAAAGCTGTAACTAACCCATCATATAATTATAAAAATTTCGAGCTCTTAAAATCTAAATTTAATTTTTATAAAAATTCTTACGATCTGGTGTTGATAGATCTCCAGTAGGAGGAGCAGCAGTTGTTGGAATATCTTGATCTTTAGGTTGACAGCAAGAATATACATTGTCAGCACCATTATAAAAGATTGTTGTGTTATATAAATAACTGTCACTTTCACAAGCCAAATCAACTCCGAATTTCATCAAACTCCATCGACTTAAAGTTCCAGTGCCTTCTTTGAAATAACAAGTTGCTGCTAAAATTGTACGAACTGCTGTAGGTTGGGGTAAAGTTTTTTCAAGTTCACAACAGCATTTTGGTTCTAAATTTCCTTGCGATGTTGTGACATTTTCAATTTTCATTTTATAATTTGAACGACAAACTAATTCCTTCGTCCACCTAAAATTTTATTTTAATTATAGAATTTTAGAACTTGACTTTATTTTACCAATCCATATAATTGTAATTTAATTTTCCTGTGTTTACATAAAAACATTCAAGTGCAGAAGTCTTTGGTGGTGCAATTGTTGTTGTCCTTACAGTTGTTGTTGCTTAAATAATAACAATTTTAAAATCAAACACCATTAAATTATTAAATTCTTACATTTTGGAGTAGTTCTGGCAGTAGTTGGAATTGTTGTTGCATCTTTTTTCAAACAGCAAGACATTTGTTGATCAGCAACTTTTCCATTTGCCATATTGAAAGTCATTAAATTGTCACTCATCAAACAACCGAGATCATCACCAGCTGAGATAACACTCCATGTATTTATATATCCGGCGTCATTATAATAGCATTTTGGTGCTATAATTGTTGGTCCATTATTATTTGTCGCTGGAAGATCAGCTCGATAGTCACAGCAACATTTTTTCACTTTTGAATTGTCACTGAGAGTTATATAGGTAGATATAAGCTTTTCTTTTGAACGACAGACCATATTTGGTGTACAATCATCCATAAAACTATTTTTTAGGGTTTGGTCATCGTTATAAGAGCATTGAATACCTGCCATTGGTGGTAAAAGAGCTTGACTTGTTGTTGTCGTTGAAAATTCTATAAAAATAAAGAATTTGTACATTTTGGTTTAATAAGTTTTTGATTTGATTTTCTTCAAGTCTTTTTAATAAAAATATTGCTTACTTTTAGTTGTAGTCGCTCCTGCTTTTGTAGTTCCAGGTGAAACTGTAGTTGTTGTTGTTGTAGTCGATGTAGTCGTAGTAGGAACATTTAAATCATTTCTTAAACAGCATGACATTTGAACATCTTTGTCATTTTCTCTTATGACAGTGTTGACAATTCTGTGATTTTCTTTGCAAATCAAATCTCTAAAAAATTAAAATTATTGCAATAAAATTAAAATTGCTTTTTTAAAAAATTCTTAAAAATGAAAAAAATAAATTTCATTAGTCATTAATTTATCATAAACTTCCGTTTATATAATGAGTCATAAAAATGCATAAACATCGGAAATTTTTAGTTACACAAGAAATTTCAAAACGTAGTTAAAAAGTTTTTTTTGTTATAAAATAAAATGAAAAAATTTTGATTTTTCCAAAAATCTTAAAAAATCCAATTTAAAAAATATCAAAACTAACCTTCCAGATTTAATAATTGTCCATCTCATAAAACTTGTATCTTCTCTAAATTCACAAGTTGGAGCAATTAAATTTTGAATTGAATAATCAGGTTTCATTGATTGTGAAAATTGACAACAACATCTGTCATATTTTGCTTTATCTTTTGCTCTTTTCATGTACTGTTGAGATCTACAAATTGGATTATCATCGCAATATGCCATATAATTTACTTTCAACGTTCCATCACCCAAATAAACACATTCAGGTCCTGCATCACCTTTTGGTTGTCCATATTTTGTAAATGGTGTTGTTCTTTGACTTGTCGTTAAGACTGTTGTCGTTGCAGGAGATTTTAATGTTGTTGTTGAGGGTTTTAAGGTTGATACAAGTGCTGTTGTTGTAGAAAGAGTGGTTGGTTTTAGACTTGTAGTTGTTTTCTTTGTTGTAGTTGTTGTTGTTTCTTCTGGTTCTTCAGTTGCTATTTAAATTTAGAATAGAAATTTTTAGCCAAAATTAATTTTTTATACATTTTGAGCCAAATTTTATAATTTACTTACTGGTAGTAAATTCATGAGGTTGACAACAAGCAATGGTCACAGTTTTATTAGTCACAACATGTTTAGCTTTTGTAACCATCAACTCATGTGTTTCAGTATCACAAACTAAATCATCACCAGGAGTTACACCACTATAACTTAATAAATTCACTCCATCATCATGTTCATATTCACATTCATGAGCGAGAATTTTTTCAATAGTTGATGGTTTCTTCATTTTGGGATTTGTTTTGCAACAGTAAATATTGTAGGTTATTCCATCATTGACTGTTTCTAAAGTAACTAATTCTTGCTGAAGATGGAAAATAATTATATTTTAAAATTTCAATAAAATTGCTTTAAGTGTTGATCGATTGAAAAACAAGAAGAAATCAAAATTTTTATACTAGTTTAGAATTTTGGTTGATATAAACGTTCTGTTTAATTTTCTAGAAATCATTTCAAAAGAAACATTTTGATGCATTCTATTCAATAAACCAGAAAGCAGGTCAGTTAGGCATTGAAGACAAATAAAATTATTAAGGCAAAAACAGGCAAAAATTCTTTTTTGTCACATGTGACATAACCACATGTCACATGCAACAGAAAACTAAAAAATATTTGACTGGATTTTTACAAATTTCTTTCCTTTTTCTTATTCAAACTCATTAAAATGTGAATGGAATGTTTTTTAATAAAGACTTTGATAATTCAACTGTTGAATTCTACCAGAATTCAGTAAGCAACGATAACTCCACTATAAGAGCAGATAAAGAGTTTAAGTTGACAATCTGCCAGACTTTGAGATGTCCGCCGATAGCTTAGTGGTAAGAGCATCTGACCGGAATTCAGAGGACGCGGATTCGAATCCCGCTCGGACAAGACATGTCAAAGTGTCTCTTTTTCTGCTCGGTTTCTAATATCAACCCCGTGTAACCAAAAATACGTTATAACATGCCTTTGGTATGCCGCGGCATGCTAACGGCATGTTGTAACGTATTTTTGGTTACACGGGAACACTATTTGAAAGATCAAATAAAATTTTCAAAAAATTGTAAACAAAAGTGTTGCAACAAAAAAACATGTCACATGTGACAAAAAAACAAGTAAATAGGCATAAAAATAGGTAAAACTTTTCGCTTGAGTGACCAGTTTCCTGGTTAAAATTTCTAGAAATTCTTTTTTAATTAAAAAAAATTCGATACATTCTATTTAATAAACTTTCTTTTCTAATTCTTGCATAATTAAGAACTTATAAAAAACTTGAAATTTAAAATGATTTTTATTTTTAATTTCCTCATGCAAAATAAAATATTTGTTTATCTTTTGAATCTTACCTGTAAAGAACTTCGACACGCGATCTGATAATTCGGGTCATCGTAGCTCATATAACCTTTTATTGGTTCAGTTGCTGTAGGTGATGCATAAATACATTCAGATGCAACAATAATTGATGGCAATGAATTTGCTGTAATTTAAAAATAAAAATTATTTTCCTTTTTTTGGGTATGATTTAAAAATGATTTTTTTATTTTTGCAAAGAATCTCGTCTGTTAACATTAAATCTCATAAAAATTTCTCTTAATTTAAAAACAAAATCTCAAAAAGTAATTTTTTAAGTCCTGTAAAGTTTAATAAAAAATCGGCTAACGAGGAGACTCAATGCAAGCATGGAAAATGATTTTCCGCATAGAGTCGATGCATCTGACTCATAGTTTCCGAAAGATGATGAAATTTTCATATTCATGCGCGTGAATGATGAAGTCATGAGTGGTGTTTTATTTTCTTTACCTGATGCTTGCAGCTTGAAAGTTTTTTTCGGTTCTGAAGTTGTTGCTCCGATGGTCTTCAAGAATGTTTGTTGTGTTGTGCATGTTGTAACATCTGATGGTGCTAGTGTAGTCATAATTGGTGCCATTGTTGTTGTTGTTTTTGAAATATCAAAACAACATGAGCCAGTGACTTTATATTCATTCCAATCAATTTCAAAATCTTTTAATTCTTCACCTTTAAAGCAAGCTAAATCATCACCTTTAACAATCATACTTGATCTTTTTGGTATATTCGATCCAGACTTGAATTTACAATTGAAAGCAATAAAAACTCCTTAAAAATTAAAAACGACGCAATGAATTGAAGCGAGACAAAGGAAAATGTGTGTGTAAAACTTACGTTCAAAGACTTTTATTTGCTCAGGTGGATTTGTGAGCCAGTCACAGCAGCTCATTTTGAGACTGACGTCACCGTATTTGATTGTCGCATTGATAGCTTTTTGACCAGGTCGACAGCTTATTTGTTTCGATGGTATGCTCATACTGTCGGGATCAAATTGGTCCGTGTTGTTTATTCGAATGCATTCATGAGCGGGAAAGTTGTAGACGCTTTCAGCTGAAATTATTAATGATATTGATGAGTTTAATATTGAAATAAACTTATGGATGTCTGGAAAATGTTATTGAATTTTTTAAAGAATGTAGTAGATATTTTGAGAAGGATAAATGTATTTTTATTTATAATCGAAGGTTCCAAAATAAATTGTAAAATGAACTTTATCAAGGATAGATTGTTTAAAGAATTTGTTTTGTTAAATTTTTGAAGTGTTTATCATTTGAAAATTATCAAAATATTAAAGACTTTTTTTAGTTATTTCTTATTCCAATTTTTTTAACAAATGTCATAAAAAATGTCATTAAATTTGATTGCATTTTCATTTATCTGAATAAAATTTATTTTTTTCTTTTCTACTTTAGTTTGCTTATTAAACTAACAAATTTCAAATGTCTGTTTCATTTTTAACAATGAAAATGTTTCTTAAATAAAAATCCAAATATTTAAATTTATTGACCGACAATATTGATATTTTCAATTAAATATTTCCAAATATCTTTTTCCTCAACTTATCTTAAATTTTTGTGTCTGTTTCAATTTTATTAGCTATAAAAATAGATTTTATCATTTTATCTAACAAAAAATGTTTAATCAGATGAGAAAAAATGGCGTTTTATTTCACTAACATATTTTATGATCGTCATTAGTTTTTCGATAGAATAAACAAGACGTGTTCTTTGAAAGAGGAAGTGAATCAGCAGAATTAGAATTTAGAAAAAATCTTTTAACATTTTGTTGCAGAATTTCTGTTTGTCATTAAAAAATTATAAACAAATTTTCTTTTGTAAAAAAAAATCAAAAATTGAATCTAATCAAAAAATCTGTGTTGTTCCAAGTTCTGAGAACTCTTTTTGTTTTTTAATTTTGATTTTTTTGAATTTTTGTTTTTTATGTTTTTTTATTTTTTGTGATTTTTTTGCTCACAAACTTTACAAAATTCGCTACTTCAAGCTGATATTTTAGTAGTTTTGCTCTTTAATATTCATAAAACTAAAAATCAACCCTTAAAAGTGAAGATTATACGATAAAAATCAAAATTTTGATAGGAAAAAAATTAAAAATAATTAGTTTAATCATAGTAAACAGAGGGAGTTCTCAGGCCTTGTGTTGTTTACAAAAATTTAAACAATAAGTAAAAATTTAGATTAAACTTTTTTTCGGGTACCAAATTTTGAGAAATTTTTTTTGCATTAATCACAAACTACTAAACAAATTTCAAATTAAATTTTTAAATTATTTTTAATTATTTTAATACACTTTGACTGAAAATTTTAGAAATTAGAATTTTCTAAAACTAAATTTTTTAATGAAATTTACCCAAAAAAATTATATAATTTTTGAAATTCTTCTCACAAATTTCAGCATAAAAAACACATGACACATGACCGGTGTCATTGCATGACAACAACTTCATAAATTGGAAACAAATTTCATCATCAATTTTTTTATTCACAAAACAAATAAATTTGTTTTTTCAGCCGTGACTTACAGGAATATAAAAAAAAGTTGTTACTTACCGCTCGTGATGGAAAAAGTCACAAAAATGTACAGAAGAAATTTAACTGTCTTCATCCTTGTGTGTCTAAAACTCAATTGAACACAAAAATATAAAAATAATTGATGCTTAAAAATTTTTATCTTCTCTCAGTAAATTTTGCTCTCAAAAGCAAGACATTTGGGTAAATATTGATGAGAAATAAAATAAAATTAAAGCTTTTTTAAAAGTTTCTTTTATTAAATCGAATTTATAGTTTGTATTGGAATAAATTGAATTTCATAAACTTCTGGTTGATTTTGTATAAATTTTGAACTTTCTGGCACTTGAGTGACAATAACTTTTGGTTGTTGTTGTTCAACTTGAATTTCTTCAATAATTTCTGATTCAGCTGCATTTAAAATTTCAATTCCTTGTATTTCAATTTTTGGGGATTTTTTTGAATTTTTAATCTTTCTTGTGGTAGACTGAAATTATGTTCATGGAAAATTCGTTTAAAAGTTGTGTATGATGGACAATCATTATTGCTGTCATGATAGTCATTGAATAAATTTCTTAAGCTTTTATAACTTGTATCAGAAATGACTTTCTTTTTAAATCTACTGCCACCTTCTGCAATGCATTTTGAAGTTAAAAAAATTACTATTGAATTTACAATTTCTGGTTTAATTTTATTGCTTGGTTCATGTTTTCCACGACGATCTTCAGAATCAAAAAAATTGGTGTATTCATTTTTGTACTGAAATGCTTTTATGAGTGGTCCATTAGAAATTGATAAAGTTTTAAGGAAGAAACTTTGACAAACTCTTTTATCACGAAGATGGAAAATTTTTGAATTTGTTCTTTTTATTTCTGCTCCTTCTTTTGTTGGTCTTCGTCGTTTTGGTGGTGTTGATTTAACATTTGCTAGAATGAAATCTTTCTGTCGACGATAGTCTTTGAGATTCCAAAAGCTTTCACAGATTTTTTCACGAATGTGTTCGGGAAAGTTTTTTGAACATTTATATTTGCAATTTGTGCAATCTATTGATTTTGGAGTCTTTTTTGATGATTTTGATGATTTTTCCTGTTCCATTGATGAACTTAAATTGTTTTCTATACCTAAAATTGGTAAATAATGTGATAATGTTAAAGTCCAGGCCTTAGAATGCTTTAGTCCATGAAATAAAAGAAAATCAAATAAAGATCAAAAAAACTCGGTGCAAAGAATTCTCAGGTCTTAGTTGAAATTAAATGAATGTTTGAGTTGATCTTTTGTATTCAAAAATATGCTATAAAGTTGTCCATTATTAACTCGTTTATTTCTTACTTATTGAAAATTTTTTTGTAAAACTTAATTTTCTGTGAACTTTAATAAAATATAAATTTTTCTTTATAATTTTAACCTTTTTAGCTTCAAAATTTTTATATACAAAACATAAACAAAAAGAAAAACAACTACGCGTAAAAATTTCTCTCTTTATGTAAAGAAGCAGAAAAAGAGAATAAAAATTTAAGAGAGTAAAAATATAAACAGATAACAAAAAATTTTGTTTATAAAAGTAAAATTTTCAGTTTTTATTAAATTTTAGGGATTTTAAAATAAAAAGAAGTAAATTTTATAATAAATAATAAAAGTTTATTAAACAGAAACTCAAAATTGAATCTCAAAATAAATTCAAAAGTTATTTAAAAACAAAAACTTCATTCATTTTAGTTTAAAATCATCAAAATCTCACCAAAAATGTCCTGCATATCCTGTAAAGATTATGCAAAACGAATAACAAACATTTTCAAGGATGAAGAACTTAAAGTAAAATTTGAAAGTCTTACAGGACTTATAATTTTCAATAATCTCTTTCTCTGTGAAGCTTGTGAAGAAATTTTAATCAGCTGCCATAAATTTAAACAAAATTGCACAGAAAATTATGAGAAAGATTTAATAAAATACGATCCAATAGAAAAATCAAATCATGAAAAGCCATCAAGTGCAATTTTATTAATCACAGAAGATGAAATGTTTTCAATTGAATCAAAAGATGAAAATCAATTGAATTTAGATGAAGAACATTTGATGGAAATTGAAGAAAATATTGAAACCATCAACATTGACCCATTAGATCAAAATTCAACAACTTCAAAATCACAACCAAGATTAAGACTTCGTTATACACTTAAAGAAAATTAAAAGCTATTGAAATTGCTGAAAAATCCAGCAATAGGCAAGCAGCAAAAGAATTGTCAATAGATGAAAGTTGTATAAGGAAATGGAGAAGACAAAAAGAACATATTAAAATTAATGAAAACCAAGATGCGTGCAAATTAAGAAAGAAGAAATATAATTTTGAAATTTCAACCACAACAGTTCCTGACATCGACACATTTGACACAATCGAGTGTGAAATTCAAACAACAGAAGTTGAGGAAGAAATTGAGCCAAAAGCAGCTGCTGTAAAAGAAATTAAAACACGAAGAGCTTACTCGAGTGGTGAAAAACTTGAAGTTGTTGCTTTTGCTGAAGTTAGTAGCAACAGACAAGCAGCAAAAGTTTTTTGTATTGATGAAAGTTGCATAAGAAAATGGAGAAATCAGAAAGAACAATTGATAGAAATTAATCGTGAAAGAGGAACAAAAAGAAAACCAAATTTAAGATTTCCTCAATTAGAAGCTCAATTAAAATCTTTTGTTATTAAAAAACTTGAAGCTGGATTTATTTTGAGACCTAGTGAAATTAAAGCTGAATCTATTAGAATAGCTGAAGAATTGAAAATTGAAAATTTTAAAGGAACAAGTAGTTACATTTTTAAATTTATGGAAAGGTACCACATTCCTAGTGGAAGAAATCGAATGTTAAGAAAATTTTAAATGAATAAAACATGACTGATAATTTAAATGTCATAAAATTCATCAAAAAAAAATGTTTTTAATTTATGAATTTAATTTGTTGCATGAATTTCTGTATTTTGAATTGAATTTTCAATACATTTTGTTATGAGATTGTCAGTTTTATAATTTATTCCTAATCAGCATCCTCTCAATAACAACTCAGACTTCATATAATATTTTTGTTATTTTTATTTTCATTTTTTATAATTTGCATCATAAAAATCTCAGTTTCTCAATAAATCTCATTTGAATAAGACACAAAATAATCGCAATATACAAAAACTTATCAGTTACAATTTTTTATGGTTCAATTATTTAATATCAATTAATAATGAGAATATTCGTGCTATTCAATATTTTATTTATTTTAAATGAGTCACAATCTTATATTTTAACAACGAAAAAACCACTTTCAATTAGTGCAAAAGTTCATATCTTTTTACTAAAATTAATTGGAAAATATGACATTTTTGAAACAACTATAGACAGAACAACAGAATATGATGATTTAAAATATATTGATTCAAGATGGTCAACTGAACCTTTTACATTTCCTCTTGAAACTACTACAACGACTATAAGAACAACAACAACTCCTGAACCACCTTATAAATTAATGATGCAAATTCCTGCACAATTTGAAAATGGAACTTTTGGAATTGTATTACAAGAAGCACCTCCAGCACTTTTGGATGTTCATAAAAAAATCAACGGAATTATAAACAGATATGGAAGGAAATCAACAACAATTCCGCCATATTTCGTTAAAGTTTATATTACTACAACTACTGAAAATAGTGAAATAACAGACAATTTGGATACTGACAAAAGTGACGAATAATAATTTTAATAAATAGAAATTTTTTGAAAATTTTTTTGGAATTCAATATTTCTTCAATTCTCATTGTGTAAATCAAAATTTATTTATTTGTATGCTAAATTTTTTTCAGTTTGTTAAATTTTCAAATAGATGTTTGTACTCTTACTTTATTACAACCAATAGACGAGAAAACAAAAAAATCCTTTCTGAATTATTTCTTTTTAATTTATTTTTGATAAACTTTTCTTCCCATGAATATTGCTTGTGTTTTTGATGCATCTAAAAAAACTAAATTTAATAAACCATTCTTTTTAATTCTTACCACGAAAGTGAAAGTTTATTCTAGGGTTTGCATATTTTACTTGATTTGCGCATTTTTTTTGTTAACTTGATTTCAAGTTGACTTGCACAAAAATGTTTTTTATTCATTTAGATTTTAATTGATTCATTTGAAATCCAACAAATTTTTTTGAAAAGCAATGATTCTTTAATTTATTATAGATTTTAATTGAATTTAATCTGGATAAATCACAAACAGTTTTGTGTAAGTCAACTTGACAAAAACATGTGCATATCAAGTAAAGTCCGAACCATATTTAAAAATAATTCATAGAAATCAAAAAGAACCAAAAGAAATTTTTTCTCTTCCATCTGTAATGTATTTTTAATGATTATCTGAAATGAAGATCTCAAAAAAGCTAATTGGCAGCAAACAAATGTTAAATTAAATTTTCTATTTTTAAATTTTCTTTATTCAAATATTAACCGTATATAAGTACATATACATAAGATCTACACAGTTAATTAAATAAATCATAAAACGGAAAGAAGAAAAATTTTGATTCTATTCACAATAAAACAATTTACAGAGTTGTATGGAAAGGAATTTTTATTTTGGATTATTTTTAGGTTTTTACTGACTCATGGTCAAAAATAGAGTTGTAAAATTAGGTATTATTTTAATTACTTTTCATATAAAAAAGATGTTACATGAAAAGTCCAACCAAAGTAGGTTAGGTCAAGTACCAACTCTGATCGATTGTTCAACAACAACTCTAAGTGAAATAGTTCATATTTTACAAAATTCTAAAAGAAATTTTATTGCATTTTACTAAACACAGTTATAACATTTGACTAAGCCAACTTCATCGCAGTTTACACATTTTAGGGCAATGAATTCGGCAGTAAAATTATTTCGATGAATAGATTTTTTAGAACCACAGCATGAAGGACAAGGCAGCATTTTATATCCTTGACAGATATTGCATGTCACCAAAGAATCAAGACTCTAAAAATAGCAAATAAATCACAAAATTATTGTTAAGAGGAAATAAATTTTGATTTACCTTGTATGATTTCAGCATGACTCTTAGTTCGCCAGTCTCATTAAGTCGTTCCACTTGATCAGCATTCTGTTAAATAGAAATAATTACATTAGAACTGTTATGATCGATATTATCACAGTTGTTGCTTAGAAACAGTTAGTTTTATGATAACATTGAGTTTGCGGTTGCAAAAAATAAAAGAATTTCTTAATTATACTGAAATAGACAGTTATCTAACAAATAATATTGACACACATAAAAGAATGCAAAATATTATGTAAAAAATTATCAGTGAAGAGCATTTAGCAATGGTTTAAAAACTGTGAAATTCTCATACAGTAAACTGACACAATGAACTATTGCTGCAATATGTGTGCAAAGCGGCTAATTGGCAGTTAATTGTAACTACGCATGACTAAATTGTTTTTTGGTTAAGCATTGTTTGTCGCGTGTCATGTCATGCATTGAGTTTTTTGTTTTTCAATGCTTACCAAAATTATTTAATTAATGAGCATAAATGTCAAGAATTATTTCAATGACAATGAGCACTTACACCTATGTAATGTCCATCAACAAATAATTGCGGCACATCGATGTCATCAGTTTGCATTCTATCACGAATTTCTTGTTGATAATTTATACTCATAAAAACATCTCGTTCTTCAAATTTCACCATCAATGTACGAAGAATTTGCTTCACACTTTTACATTTTGCATACGTTGATCGAACTATTCCCATACTTGTTGTATACAAAACTATTTTTCCTCCATCTTTTTCCTTGAAATTCTGAAATAGAAACAAAAGTATGATTATATTAGAAATTCATAAAATGTCAACATGTTTAATCATTTGGTAATAAATCTTTTCAATTCTTTACTATTCTATCAAAGTTTAATATTTTCTAGATTAAATTATTATCTTTAAAAAGGGTTGTAATTTAAATTTCATTAGTTAGCTTGAATAATTTTAATTAATGACGATACAAAGTAAAAAGATCTTACAATTAAGTTATCGTTGTTTACCTAATTCTGACAGAATTCAACCAAAACAATTGATCATGCATATAATTATTAGAAATTTCCAAAAAATATTAAATAAAAACATAATAAATGTCCTACAACCATTATGGGCACAAAAGCATGAAACATAAAATTTGAAAGTCAAAATATAGACATATCATATATTGAAACTTTATGACGCGTGGATGAAGATGTCATCAAAATTATAACTAATGCGGGCTAATGATGTAAATTTTCTTTTCAATCACAGCATACTAAAAAAGTAAAAGAAATTCGTGATTATTTATTTGTAAAGTATAAAAAATCCAATATTAATTTTTAGAATTTAGAAAATTAAAACTCAAGTGGTGACAAAAAGTAAAACTCAAATTTAATATTTTCATAAAGTAGGCGTTACAAAAACCATTTTCAGACTACTTCATGCAAATTATCAAAAAACTATACAAATTTTTGATATTTTTTGATTGAGATGTCAATCCTTGGTAAAATTTTTTAAAAAAAGAATCGTGACACAAAAAGCATGCAAATATGTCATGTCATAATGTTTACACATGATTGGCATTTGTATAACAAATCTTACGTAGATGAAGATAGCATGAAACCTTTCTGGTGTTTATGTCAGTACATGCCGGTCAATGGAATAATGATAGTCAAAAATACTTTTTTCTCCAAAATACAAGCATATCATTGAAGTTGAGATAAATCTATAATTTTTTTTTGTGTTCCACTCTAATTAACTAGCTTAACAACAACATCAGCTTTCTTTTGAATGTTATTACTCTTATGAATTATAAATGAGTAAAAAAGAAGAGATTAAAACATGTGAGATAAGTGCATGAACTGCTATAATTGCATTCATTGCATAAGAACCATGAAAATGCAACATTGATATTGTGATATCGCAACAACAACATCAATTTTTTGATACATCTTTTTTCACTGCTGCTTTATGATCACACACTACAAATGATGACTGTTATGAACGGTAAAAACACATGAAAAAAAGAAGAATAAAAAGAGAAAGATGCTGTTGCGGCATCAGACATCTGATAAAATTGCCGAATAAATGAAGATGTTGCTAAATGAATTTTAAACTGTTACTTCTTTATTTACATTTTTCAATAAGAAAAATTTTGAACAAAAATTCAAAATAAAAAATTAATTTTGGTTATTTAAAATATTTTGCTATTGTTATTGTGTGCGTCACAAACGTAGGTGAGAAAAAAATATTTTTAAGCATTTTTGTTAAGTGTTAAGCGAGATGGAAAAAGAAAGCAGGTCAAATTGTTCTTCTTTCTTTCTTTCAGATGTTGCTGTCTGTTTGCTTGCCCACTTTACTCTTTTCTCTTCATTTTACTCGTTTAACTCAAATTAAAATTCATTAATTGAAATGGAAATTTTTTTGAATCATAATTTTTTTTGATTATTATGAATTTCACGTTCTCATCGATTGATGGAAATTTTATTGTGGCACATTTCAAAAATTTGTTTGCAAACTATCAATAACAAATTCGAGTCAAAACAGACAAAAATCATGATTAAAATTCCAAACTATCATTGAAGTTTAAGCTTTCGATTTTAACATTTTTTTTGCATTCAAGTGAAATTAATAAAATGGAAGAATTTAAATTGTTTGACAACTTTACAATGTTGTTTGACTTGCAATTAAGCAGAAGTAACTTTTTCTCATTTTGTATCATCTCACTTTCTCAAAGAAGCTAATTAATAAAATTTAAATTAATTTCAGTGAGAATGTCAAGAAGTTCAAGCAATTGTTGTTAAAAAAATCTCAAATTAAATCTACAAATTTATGAGGTATTTAAATAAATTTGCCAAGTGAAAGTCTGAAAGCATTTCTTGAATATTTTTTTACTATTTACTTCACTTTAATTTCAATTTTAAAAACCACAAAAACCAAAAACATCAAATTTAAGCATACAAAAACTGTAAGTAATTGATTTTGTAATAATTTAAGAAGAAAGCAATAAAAGATTTGTTTTCTTTTGAACTTTTATGGAAAATACTACTGAATTAATATTTGAGTTTGATTTAAAAAATTGTTTTGTTTTTGATTTATGTTGTTGATTAAATATATCAATTTTTGTAAAAGAAATTATCATTTGAACAAAAAGGAAGACTTTTAGATGTCTTGTGTGAGCAAAATTTTCCAATTCATATTCACTGAATTCCGGATAAATGTGTAAATTATTAAACTATCGACAGACAATTTTTAATGTAGTAATAATCCTACTTAAACTATTATTTTACCTAAGCTATCATTGCTGACAGTATTTATCTTTTAAGTCAATACATTTTTAGTCATTTGAGCTCATTGTCAGCCAATCGACATTTTTTAAAAAAAAATCTAAAAATCCGTGGTTAACCGCATATAATTAGACAAAATTGTCGGTTGATTTACTTTGAACCGTCAATTAATGTATTTTAACTTTTAATCATCTTTGCAGAATTTCTATCAATATCTAAGCCATTTTTTTAGCACTTTAATATTTTAAAAATATTATCAAAGCAACAATAGGAAACAATTTTTGATAGGAATGTTTTGACGAAAAATTAAAAATTGATAAGAATGAATTGAATGTAATGGAAATTGCCTTTTCTGGAAATTCAAAATTTTGTGTATTGAATTTTTGAAAATTATGTATCAGGAAGAAATTAATAATTTTAATAAAATTAATAATAAAGATATCCCTAATTATCTTATAAAATTTTATTCAAAATTACTAAATTCATTAAATAAAAAGAAAAAATCTAAATTCCATTTCTTTAAAAATGAATCAATCATTTACATTTAATAAATGTGTTATGGTAGATAAAAGAAATTTCCTCAATTTTAAAAAGTTAATCAGTGATGAAGTGAATGAGAATTGTCTTATTGCTTAATAATAAATGAATAATAAGGTCTCACGATTGTTGTGGTTTGATAATGAAAAGTGAAATGAAAAAAACCAAATAAAAATAAAAAGTAAAAGAGTGTGTAAAAGAGGAAGTAAAAATTCGGAAGTTTTTTTAAAAAGCAAATACAAAGTGAGGAAAACGACACCATCACGTAGTTTTGGCTCATTTTTCATGAATTTGACAATTGATTATTCATCATCTCAATGAAGTATCGACAATTGATTACCATTTAGTAACTAACAAAAGAATTTTAAAAAAGATGAAAGTTGTGTTGTATAATTTGTTAGTTACTTATCAGTGTTTTATTTTTTGACTGTTTTTTTTTTAAAGAAAGTAACAGTTAGTATTGATTTAAGTTAATGATCTCTAAACTACAACACATTGATGAATACTCTGGCAAAAGCTGTGGGATGCCATGAGATTCTTTTTATTAGAATTATGTTCTTTTTCCAAATCTTAGCAATAAGAAATTTTGAAAATTCTTTGAAGTGCTAAAATAGAAATTTTTTAATCTCATGAACAAAAGAAGTTAAGAAAAAATTTATTTAAAAAAGCTGTGGACAAAATAATCAGTCAAGGTTTTTGAACTTTTGGTAATTTAGTTAGATTTTTGATAAACTTGATAACCTTTGGCATCAGTTGTCAATTTTTTACTAGAATATTCAGAACTTTACTAGAATAATGAATAATTTTCAAATTTTTCCATAAAATACCCTAAATGTATAAAAAATTAAAACTTTAGTGAAAATTTCTATCTATCTTTATTAGAAAGTGCGTAGAATAATCTTGTGCATATCCGAATATTTCAGGAAACTGCAAGTTTTCTCTTTCTCTGACTGACAACAACAGCATGCACTTAACAATCGACTGACATTAGATTTCTTTGTCTTTGATTGAAATTGAAATGAAAATGATCAACTGCCGTTGCAGTATTTTCTCGAATGAAATGTTGATGATTGTTTGCAATTTTCTAGTTCATTTCTTTTTTTCATTTGTTGCAAGATAGCTATTGCTCATGTTCGATCTATGATCTAAATAATTTGTTGTATAGATAGCAAGTTATAGTGAATGTAAGTATGTAGAGAGGTTAATGAAATAAACTTTTAGAAGAAAAAAAAATGAAATAGCAGAATTGAAAGACATAACTGTATTTGTTATGAAGCAAGCAAGTAAGTAAGCAAGTTAAAGTGGAGAATGTTTTGTCCCATTTTCATCTCTTTTTCTACTCTTTGCTGTCTTTTATTAAATAAATTAAAAATATTTTTTTGGAGTAACTTTTGTAAGAAAAAAGAGAAGAGAAATTGAATTAAGAAATTAATTATACACAATCATTTTTTTCTATTTTTGCTTTCAATGCATCTCACTTCCATCTTTCTGCTACTTACTTTGAATAATTTCTTTCTTTCTTTCAATTCAATCAACAATAATTTGCTCAAATGTAAAAATACACACATGTTAGAGTGAAAATAATAAGTTTAGGAAGCAATGAAGAAAAGTAAGAGCAATTTTAAAGCATCCACTTCATTTCACTGATTGAGATAATTGTAGAGTAATTTTAAACTCTATTTTAGGCAATTTTTTAGAAACCATGTCACAATAGAGCAACTTTATGCTTCTATATGCTTGCAGAAATTCCGTTGTTTATTTTTAGTCAGTGATGTTTAACCTTTTTATGTTGTGGTACTTATAAGAATTATAATCTTCTTCTATAGAATGAAAAGTTATTGTAATAAATTATTTAAATAGAAACTGTGATATAAATTTAGAAAAATTCAGATTTAATTTTTAAAAAAATTAAAGCTTTAAATTGTGGTTTTTTGAATAAAAATTCAAGAAATATTAAAAAGAATCTAATTTATCATTTAAGTTAAAACTTTGGTTTTTAATCGAGTTATTGAGCATGAAGCTACTTTGTTTAAATTTACCTATTGTAATAATTTTGTCAGAATTTAATATGCATTCATTGAGCTTAAAAGCACGTGTCAAAAATTCAAAGACAACTCAATTATTATTATGATTTTCAAATAGCTACTTATAGATCAACGTGTCATAATAAATAGGTTGATCATCACTGAAGTAAATTATCAGTAACTTGTTTTAAATAAAGTCAAATGAGAACAACAGTCAAGTTCTAAGAAAAGAAAGAAAAAATATCAGAGTAAGTGTGACACACATACCTTAACGGTTGTTTGTTGCATCTGCAAGAATGTCGCAATTCCATTACGAACTCGATTCTTAACACCACGAATTGTGCCTTTTTCGCTCTTAATTGTCGATGTTGTGCTTAACAAATCTTTATAACCAGCAAAACTTTCATCACTTTCTTCATTTTGACCTTCATTATCAATTGATGAAGAATTTTCATTAATATGAAATTTATAAAATTTATCATCATCATAAAAGTCTGATAAAAGTTTATCATCATTTTTTTCACTACTGTATGTCACAATGTCACAATAATTTGTTTCTTCTGCACTGCTTTCATTCTGTTCTGAATCTTCTTCATTATCTTCGTCATCATCATCATTGCTTAACAGTTCATTTCTTAAAAATGATTTCATTGTATGAGTACGAATATCATGAAGAAGTGATCGTGGCAAGAATGAAATAATATTTGATTCTTCACCATTAATCATTGTTATTGATTTATTTTTATTATTATTTATAGATCTTATTAAATGAGGTGAAATTAATTGATTTTGATATTGCATTGAGTCAGATGAAGATGATGCACTTGATGCATCACTGCATGTGCTTTCACTCAATTTTATGGTTTTTTTCTTAAGTCCTTTTGGTGGCAATGGCGGTGGCGAATCAGAAGTTGTCAAAAGTTTTCCTTGATCGCATAATGGATTGACTTCAACATCACTGCATGTACCACTATCTAAATGATCATCGCCACCACAACAATATTCTGGTGAACATTGACCACTACTCATTACTTTAAGCCGAACACTTCCGTTTTCACAATTGCGAATTACTTCATTCTTTCTGCATGTTACATTTAACACAAGTTTTTGATCGTCACTTAAATTTTCATCAAAATCACATTCATCACTTATTGGCTGTTGCTGTATGATTGTAACATTTTTATAAATTGATTCTTTATTATTTGACATAATCGACATTTTTTGATTTAATTTTTTATCACTTGCAATAAAATTTGAATTTTTTCTTATAGTTGTTGGTGAAATTTCAATTTTTAAAATATGCCGTGGATGACTTAAGAAACTTCCATCTGCATCCGATGATGGATATGTTGAGACTGAACTCATGTTGCTGTTCATC
Source organism: Polypedilum vanderplanki (assembly GCA_018290095.1). Lineage (NCBI taxonomy): Eukaryota > Metazoa > Arthropoda > Insecta > Diptera > Chironomidae > Polypedilum > Polypedilum vanderplanki. The sequence continues at coordinate 65,813 of JADBJN010000006.1, forward strand.
TCACCATTAACATTAATTTTACATTTGCTGATGTTTTTTTCATTGTTTAATATCAAATGTTGATTGTTGCATGAATGTTGGAACCTGTTTTATGTTCATCACATTTCTCTTGTTGCAAATTCTTTTCATCTTGAGTGATATTGATGATGGTAGTAGCAGAAGATAGCGATGATGACATCATTTTGAGATTATAATTTTAAAACTTTTTTGTGCATTTAATGAACGAGTTTTTTTTACTTTTTGATGATCTTTGCTTTTTTACTTCTGCTGATTTGCGATTATTGAGGCTTATTTCTTTCTCACAAATTTTGTTAATGGGAAAAAAATTTTATATATGATCTTGATGTTGACACAACGGTAAAATCTTTTAATTGAAATTAATTATCAAGGTGAAGACATTAAAAACTTAAAGATGCCGAAAAGGATAAAAAATTTAAATTTTCAAAACATTATCAATCATTAATTTTTAATTTAACGAATAAAATTAAAATTCAATTTCAGCATTTGCGTAAAGTTAAAATTTTGAAAAAGTTATTTTTTAAACGAAATTTAAATATTTGAAAAATGTTAATTTTAATTGATAAACTTAAAAAAAGTACATAATCTTTAATTCTTCTATATTAATGACTTGTAGTTTGGATAAATATGAATTTAAAATCTTTATTTAGCAGTAAAAATTTAAAGTAACTACAGAGCGCTATGTTGAATAAAAACATATTGACAAGTAAACAGAAACATGAAGAAAATATTGTTCTGGAATATTTTGCAAAAAATTCCAATGAAAACTTTCCGACAATGATGTTTACTAAATGATTTAGATGATAAATATTTATAATCCCCATAATTAAGGGTCTGAACTTTTTAAAAAATGCATCAAATTTACAAAAAAAATTTTTTGATGGTTACTCTGTGGTCAATAACAAAAATTCTTAAATATTGCTTATATATTAGTGTTATTTAAATATTCTTGAAAATTCTTCCTTTGAAAAATTATGCGGAAGTTAAGAAAATTGAAATATTTTGTAAAATTTTATAAAAAAATTCTTTCAAATTTTATGCTTTTAGTATTTATGAAATTTATGGGTTTTAATTATTGTTCAATGTTTTATAAATAATTTAGGAAAGATCTTATAAGTTTAATCAGCAATAATTAAATTTAATTATTTACAAAAAATTTCAACAACAATTGAAAATTTCCAACATTTTTACAAATTTTTTATTCTCTGTTTAAAGTTGAGTTTTCAATCTTATCACTTTAAGCAAGCAAACTTTTTTCTTAAATGTCTTTACCTTGAAAATTATCTTCACTTAAACAGAATTTTTTTTTCTTGTTGCAATTGAAAGTTAAATTATTAAAGAAAATAACTTGTTAGCTACGCGTTTAACTGTCATCGAAAAAAAAGTATTGATCTCGTCGAAACTTGTTGAGTGACTGAAAATAAAAAAATTAAAAAGAAAAAAAATTTTTTGTTTCTTTCAACTTCCAAAAGCCGATATTCCGTTTGAATATATTGTAAGAGACTTTTAATGGTGTTAAATTCATTTTAGGCATGTGTTTTAGTGAATTTTTTCTCACTCTTTAGTCTTTACTATCTATACACATTTTTTTCACACCGGTACCGATTAAAATGTGATTATGAACCTTTTGCCAAACTCTTTTCTTGACCGTGTGAAATCGATACAATGAAATATCAATTTTAGTGAAATTTTTCATTTTTGTTGGTTGTACAAATGTTGAAAATTGAGAAATTACTTTCTTTTGAGTGTCAGAGATAATCAGCACATTAATCATCAATGATTATTGTTAAACGCCGCACAATTTCATTATTATTATTTCATTTTACTTTGCAGACACACGCACAACTTAGATAAATGTTAGTTATTTATGAAATTTTTTAACGATTGACTGTCTAGACTAGAGCGGGCTGTAATTATTTATGTGTATAGATATTTAGAACTATTTCTCTACTTATGAAAGTCGACTGTAGAAAATTTGTACAGAATAAAAATGTTCTAGTTTGTGAATTTCTTAGTATTAAAATTTTTAAAAGAAATAGAATTTTTGATTTGTAAACTTTTAAGAACATAGTTACAATTTTATTACTAGCTGATATCTTAAAAAGCTATTTTTAGTGTCAATAGCACAGCATATTATGATCTGAATTTTGTAAAAAAATAATTAAAACTCTAATTAAAATTGAACTATTTTAAAAGCAATAATATGTTGGTAAAGACAAAGTTTATTGACTGCCATAAACGCAACTTGATTGTTACGGATTTCAAGCAAAAAACTCATTAGAAAAAAGAGAATGTCATATTGCATTCATTAGGTGGCAAATATTTTTAACAGGTTTTAAATTTTATTTATTTTGCAGAAAAAATTTCTCATCTTGACATGATTTGAATTCTTGTTTTTATACAATGTTGTGTGAATTTTTCAAAAAACTATTGTAAAACTTGGCAAGTTAAATTTGACTACTATAACTAGGAAAGTGAAAATCATAGAAAGAAAATGACTTGATGACCAGTTAATCCATCAAAAAAGTTTTTTTAGGGTTCAAACTTAAAACACATTTTTGTTTAATTGTCTAAAAATCTAGAATGTTGATAAATTTTTATTGATATTTTCATGAAACTATGCAGCAATTATCCAATTATGTAAGTCAGCAACGTTTGCATAAACATCTAAAATGAATATTAAATAGTTTGTAAAATAAAATCAATTATTTTTCTTTGAATACCCAGGTAGAAATAATGTCTATATTTTAATGTAAAAATTTATCTGTCCGCCAATAATTTTGTATAAAAAGATTTAATTTTTCCATATTTTTTAACATTTTTTTATTTTTTGAACTTCATCACCCGGACAAAATTTTTTCCAATTACTAAACAAACTTTTGTCCAGTGGTCAGAAGAAGAATTTATGATTTTGGTGGGCGGATTCTATATAATTTTTCTTCTTCTATCTGGGTGAATTTTCTCTTGATATTTTATATTTTAAAAATATTCTTGATTATTTTTATACTATTTATGGTTAATAATTACCCGGAGATATTTTTGAACATCTGTTACTATAAAAAGAATAAAATTTTATTTTAAATAAATATTGTCAGCATTCAAATCAATTTAAATTGAATATAAAATAGTCTTACCTGCTACCCCATGAAACAATACCATAAAGAATTCCATTTTGAACAAGGGGCCCACCAGAATCACCACGGCACGCACCTATGAAAACATTTGATTATTAAAAATTAATTCAAAGTTTTTTAAAATTACCTTTGCCTAATAATCCTGCACATATCATTCTTTCAGTTATTCTAGATGGATAGTAGGTGTTACAAATTTCTCTATTAACATATTGTATGGAAACTTCCAATAATTCATTTGATCCTGGTAGATAATCTGTCATACCCCAACCACTGAAAATTCATAATTTATTCATGTGTTTACTTATAAAATTGAATGCTTACGCTGCAGTTAAATAAGAACTATATTGTGGTTCTGAAATTGTTAATGAAATTCTTTGAGCAATGCCACCAGTAAGAATAAAAAAAGTTTCAACTACAGCAACATCATAATCATAAGTGTTTGGATTATACGAATGATGTTTACGAATGCGAATTATTTGAAATATGGAACCACCTTGATCTCTATAAGTCGACCCAACTCGAACAGTATATTTTGTATGATCATTGTCTTCTAAACCTTTGTTAAATTAATAAAATGTACTAATTTTTTAGCAATTTTTATAAATAATTATTATATTTTTACAATGAGCTGCTGTAACTATTTTGTTATCATCAACTATTGAACCTATTGAAGAAAATGAAATTTAAATAAGTTTAAATTGATTGATTTAATGAAAAGTTTACCTCCACAGACATGGTTGCCATTGTATCGTAAAGAAACAATATAAGGATGATTGGAAATAGAAGTTGGTGTTCCACCTATAATATCAGTGCCTAAAATAAATTATTTTGAATAAGATTTTTATAACACATACAAATTGTTCAATTACCAATATCAAAATAAAGTGTATGCGTTTTTTTCTTTGGAAATTCTCCACTAACTACACTTCCAGTTACTGCACCAACAGTTGCACCCAAAAAACCTCCAATGACTGTACCAATCAATGGAACTATTGCAGATCCAATTGCAGCTCCTGCTGCTGCTCCGGCTCCAGTTCCACCTAAAACACTTGGTACAATATTAGCTGATCTGTCTTTTGTATCAAATGTTATTGTTTTTCTCGATCCAGTGACTGTGGTTTTTAAAGAATTGTGATAGTAGTCGTCTCCATATTTATTTCTCAAGTTATTTTCAGTGTAAAATGATACGTCTTCTGTTGGAAAAAGTTTTTTTTCTTTTTAAAAATTTATTAAAAATTCAAAACTGCAAAAATTAAAACCTTTAGAAGCACACGTTTTTAAGACCGAGAATATTAAAAATAAAATTAAGCAAAACTTCCTCATTTTATTATCTGTTAAATATTTGCACTTTCATTAAAAATAAACACTTTTTGATACTTCAATTATTACTTCATGAATAAGACTGAATTTGAATTTAAATATTTAGTGCCTTTTATTTATTTCTTAGTTATTAAAAATTTTTGAATTTCACCATCACCAATTTCGCCATTTCATTGAAAAAGAATATGATAAGAACATCAGAAATATTTATGAATATCAAAATAAAAAGAATAAATATAAACATAGTTCCAGTTTCAAAGTTGTTGTTAATAAATTCTTGGAAATTCAATGGCTTTTGATGACAAATTGCTATAATTTTGGATCGAAAAAAATATTTTGTCAAAAATTTTTTTGTAGCTTGTTCATCAATAGAAAACAAAAAATAAGCAGTTTATAGGAATGTTTGCACTAATGCTAAGGAAAAGGAACTTTAACTGCACCAAAAAGTTTTTTCAACTGGAGTACTTTAACCTTGACCTATGCAAAATGACGTAATTTTAAAAAAGCTTGACGCTTTTTTACAAAAAAAAAAATTGTGGAAATTTGATGATAGAACTTTTTCAACTCCAGGGGTATTCAAGAGATTTTTATTGATGACTTTTCTTAGTTTTTGCAGCGTTTTGTAGTTCATTGAGTCTATTCTCGCTGTCTCGTAGCTATTTTGAGTTGTTCTGTCTTTTATGCTCTTTTATAGTCTTCTGTACTCTTTTGTGGTCTTTTATAATTTTTGTAGTCTTTCAAAGTTTTTTTATTGCTATTTTTAGGCATGTATGCTCCTGTTTTCAACCAAAATTAATTTCTTCTTTTGTAATTCTTTAAAACAGTTCAAAATGCTCTAATTTATTTTTCAATAATTTATTAAAATGTAGAAAACATAAAATATTTTTTATTCAAGTTTTTGTCCAGTTTTGTTATCAAAATTTATTGTCATCTTTTTCTTCTCTGGGCACATAGAACCTCCAGCAATTGCACCAACAATTAAACCACCAAAACCTCCAACAGCTGTTCCAACTCCAAATCCAGCAGCAGTTCCAAATAAAGCTCCTGATGCTGCCCCACTTCCAGCACCAATCAAGACACATGAAATAGCATCGACAGATTCATCAACTCTATCGAATGTTACAGTCGTTATTTCTCCATTGTCAGTAATTTTTAGAGAATTTTCATAATAATTTTCTTTTAGTGTATTCCTGAGATTGCTTTCTGTGTAGAATGATAGATCTAAAATAACAGACAGATTTTTTTAGGCAATACTGTGAAATTTCTATAAAAAGATTAATAAAATTTTGAATTTTTATTGCTGTTTTATACCTGCAAGTGCATAGTTTAAAATTACCAACATTATGAATAATAAATATGACATAAAATAAAATTTTTCATTTTTTATTAGTTTCAATTTAATTTTACAACTAAGATGAATTTTTTTCTTCTTATCACAATTTTAAATGTCGAAAATTGTTTACAATTAAATTTGTTTATAAAACAATTACATTGAAATTTTGTGTACTAGAATTATTTTTTATTGATTAAATTTGTATTATGCAAATGAACGTTTTTAAATTTTATAAAAGTTTTGTGTCATAAATATGAAAATTTTATTATATTTTTTTAAAAAATTAATTTTATTCATTTTAATTTCTCCTCTTTTGATAAACCATAAAAAATCAGTCCACTATTTTAATATCTTTCATCATTTTACTGACATCTTCTGTTGAGCCACTTTGTGCAACTCTTAAATATATTAGAGAATCTTCTCTTGTAATTTCACCTATTTCATTTACTGAATCATTTTCTTTTTTGTTATTCCAATATCACCACCACCACCATTATTAATAAGCAAATGAGAAAAACGTTTGTAATCAAGAAACCAAAATTGAGAAATAAACATCAATTCAAACTTTCTGATATCATTTGGAGTCAGTAAAAATCTTTTGTTCCCAAATTCTATGAATTCACCACTAGTAATCAAAATATATTCATCATTATTTGATGTTTTTTCATATTTATCTTCTTGTCATAATCATAGTCACTCATACGCTTTTGAAAGTTTCCATTTCTACTGTAACCGAATTTGACTTTTTTGTCATTTTGAACATGGTTTAAAACTTTTGTTTCAATAATAATTTTTACACATTTTTCGATTTCCACTGAAGATAAATTTCCTGCACGATAAAAATTAAATAAAAAATTACTATCATATATAAAATGAAAAAAAAAACTTACCATCACAAAAGAGCATATTTTTATTTTTAATACCAGGTGTGGCATCAGGATTTTCATCACAAAGTATATAAATACAAAAATCGTCAACATTTTTACTTTCTGGAACTCGTCCACCACCAGATGCATTGCAGCAGAATTTTCGATAGTTTGCATCACCATGAAAAATAAGTTTATGAATCATGATGGCTTCCATAAGAATTGCTTCATCTCTATTTTTTGCTTTGAAAATTTCTGTCATTTCACAGGTTTTTGAATCCTTTTTATGATCATTTTTTCGTGATTTGAAATTTCCGGTTAAGCCTACATAAAATTTTCTTGAGTTTTCAACCAATGGGGTGATAAATTGTTCAATTTTTTCATCAGCTTGTTCCAGTAGTTCTTCAATTGAAAATTTTTCTCTTTCTAATTTCTGTTTCATACGCCTATGACGATCACATTTTGTTCTTCCTTTTTCAACTTTATTTGTACAATTTGGTTCGAGACATTTTTTAACAGATTCCATTTTTAAAATATTTAAATAATTTTAAATTACAAAAAAACACAGAATATTTTGAATATTTCATGTTCAAATGGAAGGAATTTTTAAAAAAAACGTTTCAAATGGGGAAAGTGATTTAATAAAAATATTACTGACGTGGTTATAATACAATTCTAAATCATTATGGTTTTATGTTATTTTATTTTATGAATAATTTTTGGCATGAATAATTTTTTAAAATTAAAATAACAGTAAATAAATTTAAGTTTTTTAAAATTATGATTTATTAAATTTTATGAGTTTATCAGAGGATTTTTAAATTTCTCTCACAAATTTGTCAGTTGGTTAAATTTTTATAATTTCAATTCTGTTTTTTCACTCATAATGAGTGTCGTAATTTATCAACCAAATCCTCTTCAGCTTCAATCGCTGTTCTTGTAATTTCAACTAATTCTCGATAAATTTTTGCTTCTTTGCTTCCATCTTCTGAATTTCTGAATGCAGTTTCTAAAAGTCTCAAAGCTTCTTTAAAATTTCC
>JADBJN010000020.1:0-16462 GCA_018290095.1 Polypedilum vanderplanki
ATTTGATTTTAGGTGTCAATATGCCGAATTTAGCGAAATTTGTGGATGAAATCCGCCGGTTTCTGAAACATATTTTAAGAAAAATGCGTTTTTTGAAACATATTTTAAAGTTTTTTTTTGCAAATATGAATAATTGAACATTTATAATTTTATGAAATAAATTCTATTTTTAAAAATTCTGATTTTTTAGTGCCAAAATATTGCTATTTTAAGCGAAAAATTTTATATGAATCGGTTTTTCTGAAACCATATTTTAAGTTTTTTTTTCAAAATATGAATTAATTGACAAATTTATCATTTTAGAAATATTTCATAATTTCTTAAAAATTTATTTTTAGGCGTCCAAAATATTGCTATTTAAGCGAAAATTTTGTATGAAAATCGCGTTTTCTGACACATATTTTTAGTTTTTTTTCAAAATATGAATTTTAATCTTGAACAATTTATCAAATTTTTGAAAGAATTCATTTCTTTAAAAATTTGATTTTTTTAGGCGTCAAATTATTGCTAATTTTAGCGGAAATTTGTAATGAAAATGCGTTTTGAAATATTTAAGAAAAATCGCGTTTTTTGAAACATATTTTAAGTTTTTTCTCCAAATACTGAATTATTTGAAAATTTATCATTTTATGAAAAATAATTATATTTCTTAAAAATTGATTTTTACTCGTCAAAATAAATGCTTATTTACGAAATTTGTTATGAAAAGCGTTTTTGACACATATTTAAGTTTTTTTAAAATATGAATTAATTTGAACAAATTTACAATTTTATTGAAAAATAATTTATATTTCTTAAAATTTGATTTTTAGGCGTTCAAAATATTGCACTATACTAGCGAAAATTTGTATGAAAATCGGTTTTCTGAACATATTTTAAGTTTTTTTTTCAAAATATGAATTAATTTACAATTTATCAATTTTATGAAATAATTCATATTCTTAAAAATTTATTTTTAGGCGTCAAATATGCTATATAGCGAAAAATTTGTAATGAAAATTGTTTTTCTGCAAACATAATTTTAGTTTTTTTTTTCAAATATAATTAATTTGTAACAATTTATCAATTTTTATAAAATATATTCATATTTCTTAAATTTGATTTTAGTCGTCAAAATATTGTATTAGCGAAATTTGTATGAATCGCGTTTTTCTGGGAACTTTTTAAGTTTTTTTCAAAATTGAATTAATTTTGAACAATTTATCAATTTTAAAAATAATTATATTTTTCAAAAATTGATTTTAGGCGTCAAAATATTGCTACTTAGGAAATTTGTATGAAAATCGCGTTTTTCTGAACTATTTAGTTTTTTTTAAAATATGAATTAATTTGAACAATTTATTCAAATTTTTAATGAAAGATAATTCAATTTTAAAATTGATTTTTAGGTGTCAAATTATTGTATTAGCGAAAATTTGTATGAAAATCCGCGTTTTCTGAAACATATTTTAAGTTTTTTTTTCAAAAATATGAAAATTAATTTGAACAATTTAATCAATTTTATGAAAATATCATATTTTCTTAAAATTTTTTGATTTTTAAGTCGTCAAAATATGTATTTAGCGAAATTTATATGAACGGTTTCTGAAAATATTTTAAGTTTTTTTCAAAATATGAATTAATAGTATATCATAGTTGTACGTACAAGTATAAGAATTTTTATAATGATTCGAATTTTCTATATAATATTTTTAATTTAAAGATTTATGTAGAGTAGTGAGTATAATATTAAAATTTTATAGAGACGTAAATAGTAGAAAAGGAGAAATACATATATAGATATACATACAGAGGATTGACGTGGACTGATATTTGTTGAATTGTAAGTGTTAATTTATTTATTCACAAATAAGTGAAATAATAAACATGAACAAATTGTAATTCAAAATTTTAATAGTGAGATAAATTGAATGCATTGAAGGAGTAAATTTAATTTTTATATACAATTATGATAATGATGTAGTAAATTGTTGTTGCCATATTATCGTTAGTAATAGAGTTTAAGTACAGCACATCCAATTATTGCAACATATATATGTCATGGCAAATGAGGTAATTATATGACTTATGATAGGTCCAGGCAGAGTTCTCTAAGTAGGAGACATCATTTGAAGTTGTGAGTATCTTAAATATTATGCCTTATCCATATATGATCCTATAACTATACTGTTGAATAACATATTTATAATAATATTTTCAGTGCGAAGCATAGTTTGCATAATATTCGTAATATTTGGATTAATTATATTATGAGTTGCATATTACTGTAATTAATGCTGACACTCTATTTTAACATGAATATTAACTTTAAGTATGAGTCTCTGGTACTTTAAGTCGAGTCTTGTCTATTGATCCACATACTTTTGGGATTAGTGCATATTTATCAACCAGGTCTAATAGAGAAGATAAATAATCGATTTGCATTCTTTCACACTTCTATTTAACTAGTTTAATACTCATTGAATGAAAATTTTAGGTAATATATTGAAGATATATATAATTGGTGTGTATTTTACACATTGATTTTTAAGGTATTTCAGTACAACAGTTTTTTAATAGCTTTAAAGAAATTTTTTCATAATTATTTTTTACATTTTTATGTGGTAATTTTTTATATGGATTGATTTTATGTCAAGGGTTTTGGGTGTTGTTATTAGAGAGTGGTGGTTGTGTCATTGGTCCTGATAAAAAAGTTTAATGTTAATATTTTTCTTGTACATTCATCCTATATTTTAATATTTTTTTTGCCAGTTGACTTATAATAATAATATGTCTTTTATTATTCAGATTTTTATATATATCGTTGAATTCATCATACATTATATTTTGTTTATGAAAGTTGTTTCTAATGATGTCTTGTATTTACTTATTTGTTTTTTAGATTGTATATTCAAGTTGATTTATAGCTTGATAACTATTTTTGTGTAAGTGCAACTTGAATCTTAACTTGACAGAAAAATATACGCAAATCAAGTAAAATATTCATTCCAAGTCTGAACGCTATTAAAAACTTTCAAATCGATGGTTTTTAAAAATTGAATTCTTTGGAATACATTCATAAATTTCAAAAAGAAAAAATAAATTTATCAAATCCAGAAGTTGTCAAAACAGTCCTATAAAAAAATATCACCTAGCTCTTCTAATTCGTTTTTCCTTATACATGTGATGATAGCATTGGTCGAGAATCCAGCTAGAATCACAATTGCAGCTTCATAATGGCGATCGGCTACAAGTGGAAGTTTTTTGTTTACAAATCTCAACTGTCAAGGGTTTTACTGTGAAGAACAGAACGAAAAGAAGAAATTTTTCAAATGTAAATTGAATGTGATTAAATAAAAAAGGAGAAATTGTCTGACTTTGCAAACATTGGACCATTGTCTTTGTTAAATGTGAGTCTATGAAGTGATTTTTTATTTATGTCCTCCCATCATGGGGCAAATGTAAAGAAATGAATGAGAGAAATAATTTTTTTTCTTCTATTAGCTTCACTCTCTATGTATATTATTGAGACACACTGTCTTTCCACAGATTTCTTCAATTCTTTGTGTAGAAGACCACATGAAAAAAGTAAGTAGAGTGAAGAGAGAAAAAGTTGAAAAATGGAAAAATTTTCTTCTTTCCTTACGTGTTATATTGAAATGGTGTTGAAATGAAAAAAGTTGTAAGTTTATTAATCAAAGCGGCAAAAAACTCATCGACGAGGAAGAAGAAATTTACTTACAATGGAAGATCCAGACAATAAACTGTCGGTCAAGCGAGAGTTTAGAGCTGACCAAGTGAAGATTGAATTTAAAATCTGATCGTTTGGCGACCGGAAGGCCCACATAACTCGATTTTCCGGTGACATCACCGTCGTGCTGTCAACTCTGCTCGTCAACGAATCAATCCATTTACGACCATCGAATTGAGGTGGTGGTCGACCCTGTAAAAAGAGAAAATCGCTCATGTTATATTACAGATTTTTTGATTCAATGATATTAAATTTCAATAGATACAGCAATGCGCGTTGATCAGTGGATTTACATAAACAATAACAAACTGAATTGAACAATCAATATCAGATTTTGTATTTCTAGAATGGCTCACTAATCTAAAAATTTGAATTTTATGATTTTTGACGTGTGGTATCAATTCGAGTTATACTATCATAAATTAATGTCTAGGTTTGAACTTAAGCACTAAATTCTGACCCTAATTGAATTTTGATCAAATAAATAAGTCAAGTAAAATAGTCAAGTATATTAATCAAGTTGCAATAGAACGTCAAGTAGTTTAGAAAAGCAAGTAAAATTATTATTCCAAAATATCACAAAAACAAAAGTTTGTCACAATCTTATTGAAAAGTATTGTAATCTAAATATTCTCATAAATTTTACATTCATTTTTCGCTGACCACTAAAAATAACCTAAACATTCTGATATTCGACGTTATATCGCACAAAACAAGCGATTTTCATGCAATTTTAAATGCAGTCGAGTAACAACAATTTTTGCTATCGAATGGTGAGTTTGAGAGAAAATTTGTACAAATAAACATTGACCATGCAGTTGAGAGAGAGAAGTTAAGCACAAAATTTTCATTTTAACATAGCAAATCTATTCATTATTCGTTAACAATTTTGAGGTCGAATGAGAAGACTAATAGCAACTTACAGAGAATGAAACAAAAATGAAAATTTAAGCCAGTTTTGCTAATTTTTATTCATTGCGGAACGGAAAATTTTTCTGCAAACAATGATTGGAGCATGCATTTATGGATAGGAAATATTCATGTGGGTGAAAATCAGAGTTAGAGTAAGCAAGCAATTGAACTAGACGACTGTATACATATGTGCATTGTAAGTGAACAAGAGAGAGCACAAATCAATTTATTTTTATTTATTAGTTTAGATTTGGATTTTCAATGGTCTAAAGCTTTTGCTTGTTTGTTTTACATTTATACTCACTCCAATCAACAAACAATACTTAACAATATAATGAAATTTTCCTATTTGCTTATGCAATGCACTATTTACTGAATCAATTTAAAATGTAAAAATGCAATTCTAACTCAATCCAATTTTCATTTTTTTTCTAACATGATTTTGGTTAAATTTATAAGTTTATTTTACAGAATTAGATTAAGATGAATTTGTAACAATAACTACAATTCAATTGTGCTTAAAAAATTAATTTAACTTTCAAATTGAACTCAAACTTTCACAACATCACTAATTGGCAATTTTTCTTATTTTATAACTTCCTACTGCTGACTATTTAACTGTATAGGTCTGTAGGTTGAAGCTATCAATTACATAAGCCTCCAGTGACATTTTTAAAAAGTAACTATAGTAAGCAAGCTCAAGTTACAAAGTTCCAATGACTACAATTTTGGTTGTTTGTGGGCGACAACTAGAAACTAATGTACTTATGTTATTTTTTAATAACATTTATTCAGTAATTCATGCATCAATCAGAAAATAAAAAGTTTCTCATTCTTTCATTATATCATAAAAAAATATGAATGCTTTTAAAATTTTATACAATTAAAAACTTTTTTATGTAAAAATTTTTTAAATAAGCCAAATTTTTTCTTTTATGTCTAGAAAGAAGTATAAAATGTCAAAATGATTCTGATTGAACACAACAAAAAATAATTATATTTTATAAACTTGATTTTCTATGCACCTTTGACTTTTCTGTTATTTTTCTCTTTTTTCTTCTTTTTGCAAACTCATGAAAACTAAATTAAATGGAATGAGTTCGAATGAATGTAAAATAGCTAAAAATTCTCGCAAACTGCAAGATTAATGCTTAGTATGGTAAAGCTATTAGCACAATAGTGTGCGCAAAGTCTAGCATGTATCATCATGAGATTATAAATTTGTTAAGGTTTGTGTTTGTTCCAAGCGGTAAATTCATGCAACAATGAAATTATTTTCTTATCGTTGAACATGGTAATACTGAACTGCCAAGTCATGCATTCTGAATATTAATCTGATAATGCATAGTGTTTCATTGGGAAAACAATGCATTGTCATCATGAAATGTTTTTTCAAAAAAAGAAAGAAATAGCAACTCCTATATTTCATTCTTTAAATTTAATTGATTTGATTGCATGGCAACAAAAATTTCCTGACACCTTCAACTTTTAGTAAAATACATTTTCTAGCCGTTGAAATGCCAAAATCGTTTTGACTAAAGAAAGAACGGAAAGTAATTTCTTTTTGCTCTCCGCTATTGTTCGTTACTCACGAGCATTAGGTAAATTACTATAATTACTTTTCTGAACATAAGAAAAAAGAAAAGTTTCGGACATAAATTGGTTGAAATTAGCTTTTTTCATTTATCATTTTTATTTATGCTATTCAAGTGAATTACTTTAAAAAACTTAAAATTTTGAATTGAATTGAGTATTGCTTTTTACCCATAAATTTTTTAAAATCCAAATTATTTTAGTTATATTTGCAAAATTTTAAATGAAATAAAGTAAATTTCACCCTTGTTAGTTCAACTAAAGGTCGAGTGTGCTGCTGCATTTTGTGTATTTAATTAGGTAAAATCCAAAAGTGGAAGCGAGAAAAAAAGTTTTTATGAATTTATGCTTTCACCTTTGCTCTTTTTACTTCCTTTTTTCCTTATTAAAATTAATTGGAAAAGTTCATAGACATTGTTGTGTAAAAAAAGTAAAATAAAGTTTGTACCTCTAAAGTATGACTAAAAAGCAAGAAGTGAGCATTGAAAAATTTGCATAAACACGTTCAATTACGTTAGAAAATAATTTTCTTTAAAAATGTCTTACAATTTATAAACACATAGACTTACCACCACTACACGACATGTAAGCAAAACGTCATCGCCCCTGTAAATAAAAGAAAATTACATGAGACATTTTAATTGAGACTTTTATGAATTGCTTTTACCTCTTCTTTAGGTCCAGTATTGTGCCATTTAATTGCGACCCCATCGATTTAATATTACAGGAATTCAGGTAAAACTAAGAGAATAAAAATTAATTTTAATAAAATGAACTCAAAGTTATGCTAATACTTACTAATAACAGTCAAATTATATCTAAAATTTGTGTCTGACTTGTACGAAAGTTACACGACATCGATAAATTCCCTCATCGTGTCGTCGAATATCTTCGATATCAAAGCACTGCTGGTTCAACGTCAGTATTAAATTTGCACGTGATCCGAAAATTTCCGGTGCTGACCAATGTCGGGCGTCTGTTAAAGGTTTCCACGAACATCAAAACTGTAATTGTGATTGAAAATTATTTTTATTGATTGATTTATGATGAATAGACGAAAATTAATAAAGGTTGATTGAATAGAGAAAGTTTTCTTTGTTTTACCTATAAATTTGGAATTTTTACATCATTTTTGAACCATAAGACCATATAAACTTTATCTCTGGACGGTGCTGCAAGTGGACATGGAAGTGAAACTTTTCTTCCCTCTACTGCAGTTTTCTCTATTGTTTTTACTGTATAATAGAAAATTAATTTTTAATTCAATTAATTAATTTACTAAACTTTTGGGATTGTAAAAAAATTTGTTTTTAAACCACAAATATTTATCAAAAAAAAAAGTTTGAAAATTTTTTGTTGTTTTTTGTGTTTAAAATTTATAAAAAATTGGAAAAATTTAATTATGCAAAAGAGTTTGATAATTGTGAATTTTTTAAGCTTAATTTGATTTTAAAACTCATATACAAAAATTTTATTATTTGATCAAAAAATTTAAAAGCTTTCAATCAAGTGTGAAATTATAATTGGCCATTAAATAATACTGAGATAGATTTAATGATTAATAATTCATTGAAAAGGAGCTTTGTGAACATCAACGTAAATTAATAAATAACTTCTTGCTTTTAAAATCTTTAGATTCGTTAATTAGTATTATTTGTTCTTATATTTGTTTTAAATTTGAAATGAGCATCCTTAATATATCTTAATGGCACGATAGCCAAATGAAAAGTTCGTTTTTAAAAATTTACTCAAATTCATTTGAACTTGACTTGTTTTCTTCAATAAGATTGCAAACATTTTCTTAAAAATTATTTGTCTTTTTAAATTTTTTGACTTGATTTTATTAAGTTTATAAAAATTCAATTATTTTTAATTATTCATAATTATACTATGATATTCTAGCTAACAATTTCTATTTAAACTGTCAATTTTTATATCAAGCCTTCCTGGAGTAGCACGTAGAAATAAAAAATTAAAACAACTTTTTAAATGGATAAATTATGTCATTATAATTTCTTTTACACTTGCAAAATTTCAATTCATTTTTTTTCTCCTGTACAAAAGAATAAGAGAGAAAGAGTTGTGTAATTGCAATAAAAATGTCATAAAAACTGTTTTATTGAATTTTATAGACTACACAACGAGTCGAAAGAGAAGTTGGAATAAAGTTAAATACACGAATATAAAAAGCACATACAGAGAAAAATAAAAGCAGCAAAAAAAACCTCTGGTAAGTCGAACAATATAATATTTTAATGGCATTTATGGGAGAAAAAAAAGAGTAAGTGAGTAAGAGAGAGGAAAAGGGGTAGAAATAATGGATGTAGATTTGTACAATTTGCAATACAATGACAATTTTCATTGGCTTCATGTTGATTTCTTCCCACAATTTTTTGTATTCAAGCACATAAATAAATTCAACTGTGAGATTTTTTATGTTTATTGAATTTTTATTAGCATAAAACAGGAACAAAGTGAAAAATTTGAATTAATTTTTTTTACACAAAATGTTTGCGATTATTAGAAAACAAACATGCAAATATTGAAATTCAAACAATCAAATAATATTGAAATGAATAATTGAGAAATTTTATTGTATTTGTTTGATGCAAATTGAAAAAGCGTTTTTCAAACATTCTCGCTAAATTGTGGTAATTAAAATTTTCCAATTCGTTAATTTTATTAAAAATGGTTTTTGTGGTTTTGATTTGGAAAGAAAAGCAAAGGATAAAAATTTGAATTAATATGAAAACATCAAGTTGACTTGACTTTTTATTAAAATAAGTTATCAAGTTAACTTGATGTAAACTTGACTTTAAAGCAATATTCAAGTTGACTTGTTTTTTCAAGCTTATTAAAAGTCAAGTTTGATTGAGTTTCAATTCTTTAAATATTCATCATTTGAATAAAATTTAAAACTTTTTAAACTTACCAGTCTTTTCTGCCTTTTCTGTCGATTGCATTTTAACCCAACCATTATTAAAGTACATTAATATATTTAAAAGAAAAATTATGTGAATAATTCCATTAAAGACGCTGTATAATTTAAACTTTGAATGCATTTCTTATGAATTCTTTCAGCAAAAATCTTTCTTCAGGTAATTTTTCTTCTCTTTCTTTTTTTATGCTTTCTTCAGTCACAATTACATTCTTTTCTTCTTCATAAAAATGGAAATTATTTAATCTCTAAGATTTTGTCATGTTCACGTTGATTCACTCATTGTCACTTCCATTTCGTGTCTTTTTCCATGCAAGTGCATAATTACTCATTCAGGAGCTTTAAAGAAAATTAATTTTGTTGTTGCACACAGAGCGGAAAAAGCTAGAATAAAGAAAAAAGAATTAAAATAAATTAAAATGATTATTTAGTTTAAATTGAATTGTACAATTATGCAAATAGCAAGCAGTAGTAATATTTTTAAATTTTAAAGATTTTTTTCTCGTATGTAAAACTTCAAAGAAAGGAATAATGTCTCAGCATAAAATTTTTGTGTACAAAAATATTTAACATTGACACATATCACATCTCAAACACTCGTGATATGTCGAGAATGATGATACAACTTCTTTTCACATGCATACACATCACATACAATATTCTATCTCTCATCCTTGATGCTTTTTTGTGTGTGCCTCTCAAGAGAGGAAAAATAAAGGAAACACGACTCAAAAAAATCCGCACATACACATTTAAATTGTTATAATCCATTAGATTTCCGTTTAACACGTTTTATATTTTCCTGTATGATGTTGATGTTGCCTATCAGAATATGATGATATGACAGTGAACGAAGGAAGGAAATATGTATGATATAATGACGCTAAAAATTTCAAAATCATCATGATTTTAAACTGGATGATGATGATTATAATAATGATGTAGGAAAAACATTTTTCATCCTTCAATGAATGAAAACTGGGTGAAATTTTTACAATTTAAAAGTTTCAATTGAAGTTTTTAAAGAAAAATATTTACTTGTTATATTAGAATGGGCAAAGAAAATTTTAAAGTTTTCTGCTCGAGAATTATTTAAATTTTGAATTCAAAATTTTTTGTCCGTTACAATACTTTTTAAAATTAATTTAATGGAAGTTTATATTTTAATTTGCATTCAAAATAAGATGCCTAGCATTCTATTGCATTTCACAAAATTCTCATAAGTGAACACGAAAATAATTTATTTGAAATTTCATTAATTATGTGATATTATGTGTTTGCAAACATACAAACACTTTCCCACACACAAATACAGTAATTAGAACATTTTCTGAGATGTGTATATTTTTATGTTTTCTCTTCTTTTCGCACGTTGCACACACAAGAATATAACAAAATGCCTTCATTAAAGGTTTTTCTTTTCTCTCACATACATCATGTATGCTGGCAAATAGCACAAACACGTTTGAATATATAAAAGGATAGAAGAAGAGAGAAAAAAGTTTATTTAGCTAACATGAGAGAGAAATTTATAGCAATTTAATAACCACATCTAATTTCTTATTTCCTCATTAAATAAATTAAATTGCGTTCACATCAAAAAGCGTGTAGTCAATTTTCTTTTTCATCTTACTTGTGTAATAAATTTGATTTAATTTCTTGAAAGAAATTATTTAATAGAGCACAATTAGTGGTAATTATATGACGATGTTAACTTCACACACTACTGCTGTTGCCACTGCCGCTTTGTAGAAAACTTTTGCGTTTTAGCTCAGCATACAAACATAAACGAAAAGCAGCGAGTTTTAATGGCTTATGTGAAAGTTTATGTAAGTATGTGAAATGCCTTAGAATTGCTATTTTAAATGAAAGTTAGGATAACGATAATCGCAAACTGCAAATGATTTGTAAACCTTGTTTATTATTTTAATGTGTCAAACCACAAAGTTGTGTTCTATAATAATTTATTTTTTATTCAAGATACAAAAATTTATTTAGGCGAACACAAATTGAGTTTTCTTGATGTAAATAAATTTTCTTAGAATAAAAATATGATGAGGGTTGAAAGTTTATTGATGTACAATATGAAATTTGATCTTTTAAGGTGAAAAATTGTAAAAACAAAATTTTTATCAATTTCTAATAGATTCTTTGAAAATATTATTTAATTTTATGTTGAAAATACGAAAAATTGTTGAAATTTTGCGTTTGTTAAAATTTTGCAATTTTAAAATTCCAAACTTTTTTATTTTAAATTTTAACGGTTTATTTAAGTTTAAAAATTTTGTAACGACTTTTCAAATTTGAAATTTATTTTTGTAATTGAACACATCTGTAAATGTCAACAACTTTGTTACTTTATGAAAACCACAACCTATGATTGTAATAATTTTATTCCCAACACATAGCAAAATAGATTTTTTTCCAAAACTGACCACTCAAAGTCGTTCATAGTTATTGCATGCAAGTAACGTTTATAGGAATGATGAAAACAGAAAGCTGAAAAGTTTCATACCGTCATCAAGCCACAGGAAGTTATTTGATATTGAAACACAAACAGAAAGCAAAGCACACACACGCCAAATCACGTATGTAAGCTATCGTGTAGCAGCAATTTTAATCCGTTCACATTTTTTCAATCCTTCATTTTCTTCTATTTCTTCTTCGATTCGTGAATATGTGTGCAAAGAATAGGAAAAAGAAATCAATTGAAAATTTTTTTATTGCTCTTTCAAATGGATTAAAAAATTCTTTTTTTTTGTCATCATACGAAAGTGCGGAAAAGGAAATAAAATTAAAAAGTCAAATCAAAATTCTATCAAAAGCTAATAATGTGTCAATAAAATTTTCTTTTTCCTGCTGCTCTAATTCATTTCTTGTATATGTCATATAAAGCTTGTATTCTCGCTCTTTTTTTGCCTTCTAGCGAAATTCAATTTATTTCAATCTCATTACTTGAATTGATTCAAAGATGAGCAAATATTTGAGCTTTTTTGAGTTTTATTTTTTGTTTTTTGGCTGGTTAGTGTCTAATTTTAATACAAAATAAGAAAAACCATCAAAATTTGAGTTTTTATAAAACATTATTTAAATTATTTTTACTCGTTTGAATAAAATTCTATTGATTTTATTTTTTAGGAAATTTTTTTTGAATATTATCTGTATGTGGAAAATACTGAAACATTCTGTTATCAAAAAAATACTAAAAAATTTTGAATGCACTCTGAAGTTTAAATTTAAAAATCAACCGTTAAATTCAAATACAAAAAAATTAAATCAGAAAAAGCGCTTTAAATTTCATAAAAATTTTTTACTTAATTCCCAAAAAATAGGGGTTTGAAAAATACAATTGCGGCAGAAAACGACAGAATGAAAATAAATTTCCTTCTGTTCTTCAATTCTTATCCAAATATACAATTTTCTCTTTCTCTTTCATTCATTCGCAAATTTACCAAACAATTTGTTAAAAGAAATAAAAAATTGAACCGAAAAAGGAAAAAAAGAGAATGAGAGACTTAAATTGAAGTCGGCTGCCAATTATCTTATCGTCTAGTGTTAAGTGGTGGATGCCATTATCTCCTATACACGAACATTTTTTCCCTCATTCACTTTTGTGCAAATAATATTTCGGGAGAAGTTGTTTAGATGGAACGAAAGTTTTCGGCCAGGAAAATTTTCGGCTGAATTTTACGTAAGGAAACTTTTCGGCTAGAAAAACTTTCGGTACGTAAAATTTCAACCGAAAATTTTCTCAACCGATTTTTCTCGGCTAAAATTGTGGGTATTTTTTAAATAATTTTGGGCGTTTTTGGGTGAAATCTAGCCGAAAATTTTTGGCTAGGAAAATTTTCTCATCCGATATTTTAGCCGAATTTTTTCTAGACCTAAAATTTTCGGCTATGATTTTACTTTTATCATCCAGCCGAAAATTTTAAGCTGTAAGGGATAACATCCAGCAGAATTTTTTCGGCTGGATGTATTGAATAAATTTCTGGCCGAAATTTTTCTGCTGGATGTTGACGGAAATTTCACCTGAACTTAAAAATCAAAAGGCCATAGTCTTCTTTCAAACATAGTAATCGGCTTTTTTATTCGAACATAGGAGTTTTGGTTATTTTAATTTTGATATAGTATTGAGATTAATATCATAAACAGACCATAACGTTTTTTTACAAAAATTGTATCAAGAATTGAATTTTTTTAAAGTTTTCTTAAGTCATTCATTTATATATCAAAAATTCAACAGGTCAAAAGCAGTTAATATCATTATGAAGTAGGGGTTCTCGATTCCTCGATCTCGAAGAATTTTCGAGGTCGAGGTCGAGGTCGAGGAATCCCGGGGAATCCCGGGATTCCTCGAAAAAAAAAAAAAAATTTTTTATACATTTTTTTCAAAAAACTTTAGAAAATAATTTATTTTGTTATAGATAAATGTTATTTCACTTTGATATAAACCTAATATGATATGATAATATAATTTATAGTACTTTAATTGAATTTTTTTTAATAAGTATACAAGGGAGTTAGACATAACATAAACGTTCAAATAAACCAGTGACCAAGTATCTGTTTTACAGATTGGGCTACTTTAGCGCATTTTTGGTGCCCAGATCAGTGCTTGTTAACTACCGTCTTCCCTCGAATTAAAGAACCGGCTCGGAGGAAGACGGTAATTACTTTTCACAGAATTATCAGATTCATTAATTAAAATAGATTCCCAATACAAAATACATACATCGAGTTATATGTTTATTGTATGATAAATCGGTCCGTAAATTCTCTGTATATAGCACCATTGCGAGCTAAATATGTATTTTGTAAAACATTTTTAGTTTCGAATGATTTATTGAAATTTAAGTTGTTACGAGTGATTCTCAATCGTTTTCAACTTATAGACCTCTATGTAAGTATTTTGTTGATTTAAAAAAAACTGTTGAGTCAATTTCAAAAAATAACAAAAGAAATTTAACGAAAAAGTTTCACGTTCACGAAAAAACAACGAAAAATGCGCGACAAAAAAATTTGTTTACAATTTTCAATATAAAAAATTAATTCGTAATATCCCGTATTGTAATCAGTGACAACTTTCTAATAAAGAATGCCACCAATAACTTTTTTAGCACAAATCAAATGCAAAAAACTGTAAGTCGCTAGGTATTATAGTTTTCGAGATCTCAGCTCGGAGCCGTAAGCCACCCAGCCAGCCAATCAAAGTGAAACTTTAAACTGCATTGTTGTTTTGAAAATTTGAGGAAAAAAATCAGAAATTTTAGTTTAGATAATGAGGAAAACGGAATTTCTGGTTCTATATTTCCTTGAACATAAACAAAATTTTTGAACTAGGGTAAATTATCGAATTTCGGGACACCTTTTCACCTTTTTTCAATAAAATGTCATGAATATTCTTAAAACTGCTCTCTAGCATAATGATATGAAAATTAAAAGAAAGGATGAAGCTTCCTTTATCAGTTTGTGAAGTTTGAAAAGCTAGTTACACTGAGTTAGGAAGATATAAGATGATTTGTAATTTATCAAATTTTTGGGACAGAAAATCAATTTTTGGGACAGTATATAATTTTGTTAACTTTTCGTCATAAAATACTTCTTTTACATAAATATATATTAAGTAATCGTGCTTAAATCTGTACTGAACGGCTCAATGCAAACAGAAGTTTCTAAATTGAGAAAAATTATTTTTAAAATTGAGCAATTTTTAGGTTGTTTTATTTTCCATACAAAATTTAAGTGTCCCAAAAATTGATAAATTACTAAATTGGTGTTTTAAAATATATCAGTGAATATTAAGTCAGATTATTTGATCAATACATTTACAGAACTGCAAAGTTTCAATATTAAAATAAATTGGAGTGTTAGAGCAATTATAAAAGATAATTATTCGTCAAATTTTAAAGACATTAAAACATGAAATTTATGAAGAAATTAAATTTGTGAAATTAATTTTTTCTTTTTAAACCATTGTATTTTGAGTTAAATAAATGTGTTAGTAATATTTATTGATTTTTAAAGAATGTATCAAAAGTGAAAAAGTGATGGATTAGCTATTTGAAATATAACGAAAAAAGTTTTTAGTGAATGTAAACAAAACTGTCCCAAATATTGATGCTGTCCCAAAATTCGATAATTTACCCTATTAAGATTTTTATTCAATAAAAACCTTTGAAATATAAGAATTTTTTTTCAAAAACTGTTAAACAAAATCATTTTATCATAATTATTGAATTTTGTCAATTAAAATAGAGGCGAACATAGAGAAAACTTTACAAAGCAAAAATAATATTCACCTATTACTATGAATTTTGATCGATTTTGATATTTTAGATGAAAAAATATAATATTCAAATTTAGTATGCACGATTATTCATTCTTTTTAATAGATAAATATGAAGAAATTTTTTTCAAGATTCCTCGACCTCGAAAATTCAAAATTTCGAGACCCCGAGGTTTTTCGAGGTCGAGGAATCCCGGGATTCCTCGATCTCGAACTCGAAATGAGAACCCCTATTATGAAGCTGATTTAAAATCTGTTAAGATTAACATCATAATTAGGCCCAGCATCATTATAGCTATGTATTGTAAATCATTAAGTTGAAATAAACCTATCTATCTATCATAAGCAGACCTTGTAAGTTTATAGTAATTTATAGAAAATCAGAAAGTCAAAATAAAACATCTATCTATTTAACTTTTAATTTAGCCGAAAAAATTCTGCTGGATGTTATCCCTTACAGCTTAAAATTTTCGGCTGGATGATAAAAGTAAAATCATAGCCGAAAATTTTAGGTCTAGAAAAAATTCGGCTAAAATATCGGATGAGAAAATTTTCCTAGCCGAAAATTTTCGGTTAGATTTCACCCAAAAACGCCCAAAATTATTTAAACCAGTGACCAAGTACCCGTGTTGCAGATCGGTGTACTTAAGCGCATTTTTGGTGCCTAGATCAGAGTTTATAACAATTACAGAAATATTAGATGNTTAAAAATTTGATTTTTAGGCGTCAAAATATTGCTATTTAGCGAAAATTTGTATGAAAATCGCGTTTTCTGAAACATATTTTAAGTTTTTTTCAAAATATGAATTAATTTGAACAAATTTATCAATTTTATGAAAAATAATTCATATTTCTTAAAAATTTGATTTTTAGTCGTCAAAATATTGCTATTTAGCGAAAAATTGTATGAAAATCGCGTTTTCTGAAACATATTTTAAGTTTTTTCAAAATATGAATAATTGAAAAAATTTTATCAATTTTATGAAAAATAATTCATATT
>JADBJN010000016.1:0-18391 GCA_018290095.1 Polypedilum vanderplanki
TGAAACCTTATTCAATTAAATAAGTATCTATCGAATTTTATTTAGGTGGTTTTACCAGTTGAAAATTTATTTGAATAAGTTTTAGTTGATTTTTAAATTGTTTGAAAACTAAAAAAACCAAAAACGGGTTTCAGGTATGAAGTTCGTTATCGTCAAAAAATCGTCCGCATCGATTAAATTTTTTATCGCAGCGTGTTTATCGCGACGATTTTTTAAATAAATATTCTTTTGTCCGACGTTCATCGTTAAGTCTGACGATTTTTCGTCCGACATAATTCTGTAACCAGAGAGTAAGGTAACAACAAACGTCTCTGTTTACAGATTATAAATACAGATTTTTGTGTTTTTAGTCGTATTATTAATTATAAAAATATGGGAAAAAATATTTTAGCGCATTTTTGCAAAAAATACTGTATATTAAGCTCACGATTGGCTGGCTTTGCTGGCTGTAATGTGACAGTGAATAACTCCGTGTGAAGGAGTAAGATCGTGTTATAGAGGAGGTTGGTCTGTTTTAGTATAGATAGATCTCGCGTGGTAGGATAACTCATCAAAAGAGTCATTTTGTGGTAAGTATTGACCAAGGGCTGCCACACATGCATCGTCCATCACATGGACCGAAAAAATTTTTTTGTCCCAAAAGCTTCTTAAAAATAGTCATGAAAGTCGAGAAAACATGTCAGAAGTGATGTTTTTGAGAAAATTATCGACCTAAAGGTATGTCCACCACTATTGCATGTTCCATCTACATGTAGGACCAAAAAAAATTTTTTTTCCAAAAAATCTATAGAAATTGTCAATGAATAACTCGAGAAAGACAGTCAGAAGTGATTTTTGAGAAATTCGACCTAAAGGTGGTCCACCACCATGCATGTCCATCCCACTGGAACCAAAAAAATTTTTTTTCTTACTCAAAAAGTCTATAAAAGTTCATGAAACGTCGAGAAAAAATGTCACGATAAGTGATTTTTTGAAAATTTTCGACTAAATAGGTGGTCCACCACAAGCCAATTGATCATCCATGCCCGACACACAAAAAATTTTTTTCACCCAAAAAAGTCTTAAAATGTCATGAAACAGTACGGAGAAAACCTTGTGTCAGAGATTTTTTTAAAAGGAAAATGACATGCCCGCTAAGAAAAGTAGCACTAACAAAAATATGTGAAATTTTGTTATCAAACACTGAGGTATGTTATGGCCAAATATGTCGCCCTCTATCACGTCCGACTATCCAGGCGATCAGGTTGATTGTAATTATAGTTTCTTAAAAGGTTTTGGAAAAAAAAATTAAATTTTTCTAAGCTAAAAATGCTGTAGTGGATCAAACTCGTTTAATATTTAACGAAACATTCAATAATCATGTTTTAATAATTAATATACAAAAAATAATGGTTGATAGCTTGTTAAAAAAGAGATAACTTTCTAAGCCCTATTCTACAATATAATATATGGTATCATAATATACTTTTTCAACTATATAAATGGCCTTCATAGTTGCCATTCTATATGCTTAGTTAGAGATTTGAATTTTTTTTGGTACCAAAAAAATTAATTAAGCGACCGTTTCTTCAGTACATATTATAAAACTTTTTAAAACAAACAATACTATATTTTTTGGACAATTCGTTAATACGTGATAAAGCTATTTTTGTGGTTATGAAGAAGGTACTATCAGATTTGTTAGGTGCATGGTACGAAAACAAAATTGTTGTTTTGAAAAAAAATATCTTTTTGGTTATTGTAGTTCAGGATAAAGTATTAAAAAGAATGGGAAAAAAACAAATTTTCACATACTTTTTTAGTGCATATTTCTTGGCGACATGTCAATTTTTTTAAAAAACTATTTCATGACATGTTCATTGCAGCCGATGTAACATTGTATTGTATTTAGGACTGGTTTTTGGTGAAACAAGAATTTTTTTTTGGTTCATGTGAATGCGAACAGCATAGCTGAGTGTTGAAAACTTAATAAATTTTAGATGCAATTAATGTGTATTTATTTTTTGTCATTGATTAAAAAAAGATTTTATTTTCCAAAGCATGATTTATAACTTCCAAAGGAAGATTTAACTTTCTAATACCGGGCAGCAACGTGCTTGATAGAGAGCACTTGTCACCTTCGTAGTGAAAGTTGTAATTTTTAGATGAAAAAGTCTTTTGAGTTATGGTTTGTCTTGCAAACATCAAACGAACATAAATATTTTTTGACCTTATTAAAATATATTTTTTATTGAAGCCTTTTTTTAATTTTTGTCATCCTAATTAAAATGCTAAATAAATCATACAAGAGAACATCAAATTGGTATTGCTGCTTTATGAACCACAGACTCTTAAGCTTAATATATTGCATATAACTAATTATTGTTAAAAGGCCTTTTAAATTACCTTTTTAACAAGCTATCGCGCATGACTTTTGTGATTAAGTTGGGGGAAAAAGTTATGAATTTTTTAAATATTAAAGAGAGTTTCGAATAAAGTCCAGCTTTATGTTAGCTTAAAATTGGAATTAATTTTATTTCGAATATTGAGAATCAAAAATATATTTTTTCCTAATTTTAATAATTAATTAAACGACGACAAAAACACAGAAATCTGATTTTTATAATACATTTATAAAATTCGATATTTCGACGAATTGACGGTAAAAACTCTTCAACTGGTTTCAGAAAAGGTACTCTGAATTAACAGAACTTATAATGATAAACTTTCATTGATAGAAAAATTTCGACACAATCAAAAACGTTGAAGTAATACCAAAATATTTGAGCCCTAATTTTGCGCTTGATGGCGGCTGCAATCGTTTCGCCAGCCAACTTTCTCGTGGCTTTCGTTTACATTTTTCAATTTGCGAAATTTTAAAATGCTAATTATTTCCATAAGTGATAGGAGGCATTATAGAACTAAGAGGCCGGTCGACCGAGAATAAACCAATCAGCAGGCAAATCCAAACACCAACAATTACCGGAAATCGCTTAACTATTAATAGGCTTTTCCAGACGTATTTTTCTGCGCCTCACGCGGAGCCACGGAGGAGCCAGCTCAGACCAGCACCGGCACAAATAGTGAAGAATTATAAAGACTGCATTGATTATTATCCAAGAAATGTGCGCTCTTAAAATTGGTTGAACAGGTGCACTATGATATAATGATTCAAACTTGCATCTTCTACAACTCAGTTTCTTCAATTGATTTCGAGAGAAAAGATCTATCGATACGACCTAGATAATGATTCCATATTCTGTGAACACTATCTCTATTTTATAAGAAATATTTGCAGTTGAGACCAAATTCATATATATTTCAATAGGAATTTTAATTTCACGTTGAGCTCATGCAATAGTACATTACTTTCCATCCTTGTCGAAAGCCAAATTCATCTCTAACTTTCTTGAAACAATTTCTTTTTTATAAAATAAAATTGGTAACAATATAACTTTCATATCCTGATTAGCTTCCAATAAAATCATTTCAAAAATTATTAGTAAGGAAATGAGAGAAAAATATATCTTGAAATTACTTACAGGCAAGTCAGTTTGTAACCTAATGGCAAATAAAGTATACATTTCCATACGATAAAAGTGCAGGGGTCCAGACGATATGCGAATATTTTCGGCTTTTTTCATCTTAACTGCATTAAGAACCCAAATATAACCAATTCATCGCGTGTGTAAGGTTGCTTCTTCAATATAATACTCAGTCAAGTGAATGTTTATTAAATGGGAAAATTAATTCCATACTTGTTTGGTGAACGGATGAATTGAAATGATTAACCATTATTTATTTCTAGAAGGAAAAGAAATAAGGTTTTATTGAAATTATTTTTGTTCCTAGTTTAAAAAATTTTCCTTACAGACCATATAACTTCATTTTTGAGATGAGGTCTCACGAACAGAATGTTATTGCGATAGTAGCACATTGACCTCATTAAGATGAAAAGTTAAAAAATGTGTTGATCGTCATGGCGAGACAAGTAAGTCTTATTCTTATGAATTCCCTTAAAAATAGAATATATTTGAGAAAAATTGAGCAGCTAAACTTTTAGATGTTGTATATACATTATCCAAAGTTGATAAAAATCACAATGACACAGACAGCCAGATAGAACAATCAATTCCTGATCAAGGCCTTTTGGCTTTAAATAATGGCAGTCGAATAGATTGGTTTCTAAAGTTAAAAGGCAACCTGATAACCATATCAATAAAAATATTTGCATTTTCTTCGCTCACAAAAATATTTATCGACTAGAATTGCATTTTCAGATAGCCGATTGACATTTTATTTGATTAAACAAGAAACATAGTCACAGTCACATCTCAAAAGTTTTAATTTCCCCTCATATTAAAATTTACATACGAGGTTCCACTGTACAATGTTAATATTCATTAATAAATCATCACATTCATGTACCATATTTAATATAGGCGATAAACATCGATTATGGTTGATAACACTTATCGTGAGTTATGGAAAATTATCCTTGACATTTGTATTTAATGAAGTAATTCGAAGGACTTTTTTTGTGCTACCTCACAAAAGATAATATTTTTTTTTTTGTAATGTTTTAAATGATTTTGATTGACAATAAATTATTGATAAGAAGTAACAATAATATGACTTCTTTAAGAATAGAAAATTTACAACATTTAAAATCTATAAGGATTCTACACTTTGGTCGCTAAGTTTAGCATTTGAATATAGTTATAAAATAACTTTAGTGATAAAATTTCATTAATAAAAAGCTATCGCGAAATTTTTTGAGAGGTTTTTTCATCCAGGTATTTTGGAAGTTTATAAAAAAAAGTAAATGAAAAATCGCAGTAAACTTTTATTTTGTTTGTAATTCAACTAGTGTCTTCCATATAGTGATGGTCAATGCTTACACATGTATACTCACGACTAATTTTGACAATGTTTAAGCATTAATTCATATGCATCATGCCAATTTGGGTTAATAAATCTTGGGACTGCTGCTTCAATGTGCTCTGAAATTAATGTTTGCAATCAAGCTACTGCAAAACGTCCAATGCAATCTCCAATAGCAAACTCCAACAATTTTTCATGTCTTGCATCATACTCTAGACTTTTATTCACCGCCCTGCACCAACGATCTATCGGGTACCGCCACTACAAACAAAACAACGTGAGTAGAGAAATTATCATTTTTACAAGTATTACTTTCAAAAAATAATTTTAGAACATGATGCCTCTATTGTTTCTTCATTTGTCATCAGTAGCTAATCTTTTAACAAATTAATCCATAAAAAATTTTAACAATAATTTTTATTTTTATTCGTCGAAATCCTTGGTAAACGAAGAACTTATAATAAACTTAGCATTTAATATACTTATGACCACAAGTTTTAATTAATCGTAAAATAACAGAAATCAAAACAAGTGAATGTCAAGTTATATTATTTTTGTACAAAAATAATTTTCCAACAAGTTTGACCTTTACATCCAAAAATTGGTTTTAAATTTATTCAGATTTTATTTATTAAAAAATTCAAATACATAGTAAAATAAGAGTCATTGAACTTTTTTTATCAAATATGCCCCGCCTAATTTCAATGCAATAAATAAAATTTTAGGGCTCGGCACTTGCATGCATTAACTTTGATATAGTATGCGCATATTTTAACTTGACTAATGCATGCAAGTTGAATTAGCACAAAAAATGCTTCTAATTCAGTAATAATTTTATTATGATTTGATCAAACTTTGCAGTGATTTGTATGAAAAGTCATGATTCTTAGGTAAGAACAAGTTTAGACCAAAATCAAATAAAATTTGAACTAAAATTACTTACTGCATTTATAGTCAGAGTAAGTAATGCGCATACCAGTCAGTAATGCATGCAAGTCCGAAATTCTAGTTAAATTTCGTAATGCAAATAATTTTGAATGAACGGAAAAAAAACAGACTTTAAAACAGTTTTTATTGTTTATTATTCCCTTTAATTTATAATTCATTTTTTAACGATAAAGTTGTTCTTATTTTTAAATTAATTCATTAACTCCTCTCAAAATAGTTTACCTAAAGATTCTAATTTATCCTTACTAACAAATTGTTGATATAGAAAAACGTTCAACAATGTCTAAACGGACCTCTACACCAAACAAACACTACTTCAGACGACGCTCTACACCAACAACCTCTAAATCAACTCTTCTACTTCTACTTCAACACTTCTACATCTTCTAACATCCGACCGGTTTCACATCAACAGTGTAAATGCATAAAGTTAGGTTTTAAATGTGACTGTAAATTATTTACAATATAATAACCTTTATTTCAACAGAAAGCACACACTCCTTTTCAAGTTCATTTAATCGCTTCAACATTCTGTGCTTCACGAATGGCTGGAAATTATGCACATCCAATCTTATTCTATGGCTGCACTTATTATGGTTAATATTTTTTAATGCAGTTTATTCAATAAATGTTTTATAATTTTATTTTTTTTTTTTTTTGATATTTTCAACAGTTAAGTGTTACTGCTCTTCAATTAGCACAATCAATGGAGCCACATATCCTTTCAAGGAACTTGCTTTCTTCAATCCAAATGATTGGCAATGTGCGATGGCTACTGATTCTTGCTAAACTTGAAATGAATGACATAAGGTTTTTTGAAAATAATAATTTGTCTCAAAATATTTTATATGGCCTGCTTATGATATAAATTGTTATTTTGAAAATTGCTATGTTTGAAAAATTTTGAATAAATTCCAGGTGTTGCATTTGAAATCATCCGCTACAAGAAAAACGAAAAGTTTCTTTCAAAAACATAAGAAAGTTTCAAGCATACATAAGCTTAGTTTTAAAATAATAAATTAATGAAAATATCTGCCAAAAATCAGATGACTTAGCACAATATTTGGGCCTGTATCAGTTATATACACAATTATAGAATTTAGATTCGTTTTTTAAAACAGTATTTTTTAATAAAAAATAATAAATCATTTTTTAATTTGGGATAATAACGGTGCCAAGTCAAGTTCAAATTATATTTTTTTTGCATGTGATAAAAAAGTTTGCGCGAGCAAAAACACGTTTTTATTTAACAGAATTTTCAATACGAGGAATTTTAATTCGTAATTTTCTAAATTGCGGCAAATCAATTGACAAGGTTTCTAATAATGTTCGTTAACACTAACTCGATAGTAAAGTCGAATGCAGAAAAATGTAAGTCCTCAAGCTAGTGGTAGTTTTCGAAATCTCGAAACCGTATCAAATCTGTAATTGTCATTAAAATAAAAATTGAATTAGAAATTTCTACCCTAGGGAAATATATGAATACGTGATATTTTCCATCAAATTGGATAGTCAAAATTTTTAAATATCACTATCAATGATAGTGATATATCAAAATGATAAATTTTATCATGAATATTTTTTGATATTTTTTCTGAATATTTAAGGGAAAAATATCATGATATTTTTTTTTTGATAGACAAAATTTTGATATTAATATCATGATAGTAAATTATCACCTTGATGATTATATCATGATTTTTTGATATTTTTTCTGATTTTAAGAAAAAAAATATCATCGATATTTGTTTTTGAATAGTTAAATTTTTGAAGTGACTATCAATGATAAGTAAATATCAACTTGAATATTTCTATCATGTATTTGAAAAATGATATTTTTTTCCTTGATAGTCAATCAAAACTGTCTTTTTTTACAAAATTAATATTTTTTCAAAACTAATTTTGTATCGAAGGTTCTCGAAGCCGAGTTAAATTTTATCGTCTGAACGGTTTAATCGAACAAAAATTTTAGCTCGGTTTTGGACTCTGTTTTATATTGCTTTATAATTGTATACTCATTAACATAATTATGTCCGTTAAAAAAGGTATAAATCTGTTTGCACAGAAAAAAAGTAAAATATTGCTAGTTTCAGTAATCATAATATCTTTGATATAAACGAAGAAAACCATATTTCTTTTATAATATAGTTTCTTGTTTAATTACTTAACATTTCTCTCATACAAAATCAAAACGTCTAACGATAATCAATACTTTTATCAATATACACGAAATAAAAAATTTTATAGCTAAGCATATAAGTTTTTGAGATTTGTCCCTAATAAGTCAAATTCATAATGCCTTTAAAAGAAAATTTATAAGTGTTATAAATATTTTTAAATAAAACTGTCATAGAAAAATTATTTACACTTAGAGGTTTTTTTAAGACAATAAATTTGACTTCATAGGGACAAATCTCCAAAAAACTTTATGCCAGTTATGAAAATATTTTTTCTACCATGTAGATAAATAAATAATGATTGACAAACATCTTTTTTTTCTATTCGTTTTTATTCGGTATAACACATTGGTTTTACAAAATTTTGTTGAACATTTAGTTTGAGTATTTTGGCAAAATTTGCCATTGTCTACAAAATTTTTGTTATAAAGCAAAGTAAATGTTGTTGAAATAAAGGGTAAGTTTAGAAAGGATTTAATAGTTAATTTTTGACGAAACTATCAATTATAAGCATTTGCGTTCTTGAATTTTATTAGAAATGCAATTATATAAACCTTTCAATTATTTCGCATAAGTTTATAATTTTATCGTCTTATCATCGCTGGTCGAAAAAAAATTAACTCAACTTTTTACTCACTACAGTGAGAAATTTTCAGTCGGAGTTTGGCCGCTGACCTAAAAAATATTAATTTTTCCTTAATATTTATTAATATTTTTGAAATCGCAGCCGCCGAACTTTAAAATATCAGAATTTTTAAATTATACATCTTGTGTCAATTTTCTATTGAAAATATATTTTGACCTAACAAGAATCATTTGGAATAGTAAAATATCCATGATATTTCTATCATGATTATAAAAACTATATGATCCATAAATATCAAGGTGATATTAATTAGTCAAAAAATATCATGATATTTTATGTGACTATCAATGAAAATGATCAAAAAATAATCAAATGATATATAATATCAAGGTGGATATTTGTACTATCTTGATATCACTATCAAAAATTTTGACTATCAAAAAAAATATCATGATATTTTTCTCAAGATCAGAAAAAAATATCAAAAAATATCAATGATAGAAATGATCACATGATATTCAATATCATGATATTCACTATCAAAAATTTAAACTTCAAAAATAATATCGAATGAATATTTTTATCCTTTGACTATCAGAAAACTATCAAATTCTATCAAAATATAAAAAATATCAAATTATCAAAAATAATATCATTTCACTACCCTTGAAAATTAGAATGCTCAAAAGTGATTTGATTTTACACAGGAAATAATAAATCAATATCAGCGTTTGGGATGTACTAAATAATGAAGAACTTACCAAAAAACATCTGAATTCAATGTCTTTTTGAATTATCACAAAATGTAAATTTAATATTAAAAAAAAAGATAGGTGTATACTAGGAAGCGAATGCAAATCTAATTCGCTAAATTCCTAGTTATAAGATATTCAGATTCTTGCACTATGATATACCCTTGTTATATGCATAGAAAAAATTTTGAACTCCCTTTAAGGAAACTACCGCCACCTATATCAATATAAATTTGATCCGAATGATGAAATACGAGAAAGGATGTATTTTTTGTTTTTGAGATTTTTTAATTTTTTTTTTTTGTAAAAATTTTTTGTTTTTAATTCATCTTCAGTTGACGATGTAATTGGCTTGAAATTGTTCAATGCAATTGGTCCAATTGGTGAAGGTCAAAACAATATGATTAATTGATCCATTCCAAGTGCTGTAAAGAACTTATCTGCTGGTTGGGCCGATGATATAAAGCACACAAAAAAAAATTTTCTGCTGCAACTCCACAGCAATGTTATACCACACAGACTAAAAATAAACTAAAAATGAAAAAGGTTAAAAGACAATTTAACGAACTGCAAAAGGTCCGAGTTTTTACTTATTTGAAGGACAACAGTTTTTTGCGGTAGTATCAGTGCAGAGGCGACAGTTCAATAGTAGTAGAAATTTTTGTAGGGGTAAAGCAC
Organism: Polypedilum vanderplanki; assembly: GCA_018290095.1. Taxonomy (NCBI): domain Eukaryota; kingdom Metazoa; phylum Arthropoda; class Insecta; order Diptera; family Chironomidae; genus Polypedilum; species Polypedilum vanderplanki. The sequence continues at coordinate 10,005 of JADBJN010000016.1, forward strand.
ATAATTATCAACAGATGAGAGTGTTTTATACAGACGTCAAAGAATGCATCAAAACATCTCATGTAAATGAAGTGTTTCATTTACTCTCCTAAGATTTTTGACAAAATTGCAAATGCTGAACAACATCTAAACTATACAACATGATACATGGCGGACCCAAACTCGAACATTGAAATAAGAAAAAATCATTGAATCGAACTGATTAACTTTGCATGTTTCAGGATTAAAAAAAAAATGATTTAATCAGGCCGCAAAAGCTTATTGATAAACATGTTGGGAAAAGTCTCTGCGTACATCAGAGGACTTTATGCGCATTTTGGCGCCTAAGATCAGTTTATATTAAACAAGTATTTGAATAAAAGAATAAGTTGTAACGAATTTGAATACATTTTATTAATTCATAGTGTTTTGAAATGAGTGAGTTTTATAATTCATGTACTCGGATGACTAAATGGTTTGTGAAATGAGAGGCATAGATTCATAGAATAAAAGACTTCGAACATTAATAACTTTGATTCGTCCAAACACTCCATCGATAAACTGTTCGAGCGTTTGTTGCGATTCGCTGGGTGAGAACAGTCTTAATGCCAAAAGATTGAAGCATGAAACAACCTCGAGTGGACTGCCCGAATTTCAATTCGTGTAAAAATCGGCCAGAGAATCAGAAGTATTTTCACTCCTTCGTCGATATAATCCTTTACTTTCCATAAGTGTTCCTTAGTAAATCGAGACTCGAATGATGATTTATTGTTTATCGATTTTCCCCAATTTGAAGGCCACTTATTTCGACCGTGATTAATTCGAGTTGCCTTTTCAATTTTCGATCCGATCTGTGAATGCGAGGCTCAATATTCAAGTTGCAGAAGTTGATCGTTCCGAATGCTCCGCGGCGACCCATTAATCAATTTCGCGAATATTTCCTCAAAGTCTGGATGTTGTATAACTTTTTCATTATCGACTGCCAGGACTCTTGTAATGTGAACGATATGACTATTCTGAAAATTTGATCCGAGTAGCGAATTGTGGTTATATGTTTGTGAATCGATTGTGTATTGTGGTAATGTGATGTTGATAACATTTTCAAGGTACGATACGAGAAATTGATTACTTACACAGAAAAAAATTTTTCAATAAACTTTTGCAATTTAATATTTGCTTCTTGTTTACAATATAAACTTAAGCAGCAGCTTCGCGCACGGATAAAAATTTAAATTTTTCCCCGTTACTTCGATTTTGAATTGAATAATAAAATAAATAATACAAAACGCAAATACAAAAGATAATAAACGAGTCAACAATTTAGAAAATTAGAACACTTTTATTCAAATCTTTTTGAATCTTCGTTCACAATTTCGATTCGAGACAAAAAAATATTGTTTTCTGTATCACGTATCAAGTTCAAATTATTAGTTCGAATTTTCCGCCGTTGGTGGCCTGCTGCAATCGTTTTCGAGCGAAAAAAATTTTGGTTTACAAATTTCAATATGGAATTTAATTTCGTAATTTATAGATCTATCGTAATAAGTGACAACTTTATAACTATGTTTGTCCCCGAACTGATTCGATAGCACAAATAATGCAATAACTGCAAGTATTCTAGCTATATAGTGTTTCCGAGATCTCAAAACCCGCGACACAAGCCGAACAGTCCGAACAAAAGTGAAATTATAGCTGCATTGTTGTTCCAAAATGCGCTAAAAATCGACAAATTCGAGATTGTGGTAGAAGTTTTGAAAAAGTGATATATTACGCCAGCAAAATAAATTCAAAAAAACTTTTCAAAACATGCGACAAGCTGAACTTAGTTGCAGAATTGTATTAGTTATTATAAAATGCTATGAACATTGGCGTGTCAAAATGCTTTTATTCTAAGGTAGACAATTGATGGGGTGTTGGGAACACTCATCCTGAAAAATAAGCTGATATCTGCCTGATTTATCCGCTGATATCTGCTGAAAATCAGCTAAAAACCTTCTGAAAATACTTTTCTGCTGATAAATTAAAGCCAAATAAAAATCAAGCTGAAAAAAAATCAGCGAATATCAGCGTTTAGAAATTTTTAGCTTATTTTCAGCTGAATAAATATCAGCGTATAATCTGGGCGAATAAATTCAGCTGAAAAATAATTGCTTAAATTATTCATGTCTGTATTTTTTGCTGATAATTATCAGCTGAAATTTTCGCCTAAAACAAGCTAAATATCCGCCAAAAATATATCCGCTTATATTTTTAGATGAAGAATTTTTTATACCTATAAATCAGTTGAATTTTTAGCCGGCATTTTTGGAAAACAACAATGCGCTTAAATTTCGACTTTGTTCGCGCTGTCGGCTTTCGGTCTGTTCGGGCTGTTCGGCTTGTGTCGCGGGTTTTGAGATCTCGAAAACTATAAATAGGCTAAAACTTGCAGGTTTATTGCATTTTAATTTGTGCTATCGAATCAGTCGGGGAAACATAGTTATAAAAGTTTGTCACTTATTACGATAATCTATAAATTACGAAAATTAAATTTCCATATTAAATTTGTTAAACAAATTTTTTTCGCTAAAAAACGATTGCAGCGGCCACCACGGGAAAAATTGGAACTAAATGTAATTTGACTTGATCGTTATACAGAAAAAACAATAATATGTCTCGAATCGAAAAGTTTGTGAACGAATATTAAAAGAATTTGATAAAAAGCGTGTCTAATCTAATTAATTGACTCGTAATTTCTTTGATTGATTCGTATTATTTTATTTTATATAATTCGAATCAAAAAAAATGTACTGGAAAATTTTGAATTGCTAGTGCGCGCAACCTGCGCATAAGTTTATAGTAAACAAGAAGCAAAAAATTAAATTGCAAAAAGTTTATTGAAAATTTTTTTGTGGACTAAGTATCAAATTTCTTCGTATCGTACTGAAAATGTTAATTTCAAATCACATTACAACAATACCACAATCGATCGCAAACATATAACCACAATCGTATCGGATCAAAGTTTTTCATGAATAAGTAAATATCGTCACACTTAAGAAATGCTGGGCAGGTCGATAATGTAAAGTTAAGCATTCCTGACTTTGAAGAAATATCACGAAACCGATTAATGGGTCGACCACAACATTCGGAAGCGATTAACTTTTTGCAAATTGAACTGTTGAAAACCTCGTATTACTGAATCGATGCGAAATTTGAATGGGAAACTCGAAAAATATCAGCATCGAAAATAAAGTGGCTTCAAATTAGACCCTGAACCGATTAAACTATAATCAAAACATCTACCATATCCATCATCGAGTCTCGATTTACTGAAAGGAAACACTTTGGAAGTAAAGGAATTAATATCAACGAGAGCGAAAAATATCCTGATTCTTGGCGATTTTAAATCACGAATTGAAATTGGGCAGTCCACTCGAGTTGTTCATGCTTCAAAATCTTTGGCATAAGAACTGTTCTCACCACGCCGAAATCGACAAACAACGCTCGAACAGTTATCGATGGAGTGGTTTGGTCGAAATGAAGATTAATAAAGTTGAAGTTTTTATCTATGGAAATCGTATGCTCTCATCAACAAACCATAGTTTCATCCGAAGTACAGTGAATTATAAAATATCTTTCATGTAAATAACACTATGAATTAATAAAAAGTATTCATAATCGTTAACCTATTCTTTATTAACTTGTTAATATAACTGATCTAGGCGCAAAAATGCGCTAAAGTCTCGATCTATGCAAGAAGGAACTTTCCCATCAATGTTTAATTGTTTTAATATTAATTAAAAAATTTTAGGGATTTGATCAATGTATTATATACTGATATGAGCGATGTTTACAGTTTCTTTTATAATCAATTATACTTAAAACTGAACATACAATAAGGCTCAAAGTTGTTGATATTCGAACTTTTTGAGTTAGTTCTTCAATTGTGATTTTTAAGTCATTTGATTTTTTTCTACGTAAAACCTCACAGATTTACTAGCCCATACGTAAACCATAAACCCACAGTTATGTTGCTTTTTGGTTATTGGTCTTCAGTCCATGGACCTTTATCGGGCACTGCCAAAACTTTCTGAATGGAATCCACTTTTTTAAAAATCTACGCCTCAATCATTTTACCAGTCGTCAACCGTGTGTTAAATTATTAATCACTTTTTCAAAAACTACTTGTTTATTGTTTGTAATGTTTGATATATTGTCCTAATGGTTCTTCGTAATGCTAATCATATGAAGCACTTTGAAAAATCTATATTCTCTTGTAGATTATAAAATTATAAGTATTTTACTCAATCCTCTGTTTCGTCGACGTCCGATGCTAGTTTCAGAAGCAAGTTATATAATATACAGACAATTTCGGACATCTGGAATCTCGGATTCTAGGATATGGTCATTTTGAGTTCATTTGCTTTGTGGATTACTTAGATCCAGATCTTGACTACCAAGAGGATTGTTTTTTTGGACTCCTTTAAAATAATTCTTAAAAGCAAGTTTTTCTTCCTTCTCTCGTGTTTTGGTGACATTTAACACAAGCCCTGTTCACAGCTGAAATAATGTTTTTTGGCGCATCGTTATCCAAAGTATATTACATGTTATGACCTCTGGATTGACACCTATCAAAGATCTCTGATGCTTTATTTAAGTGTTAAGGTCTTTTTTAATGAACTATCAAATACTAAGCCGAAATACCTAAGAATGGTAAAACTAGATATAGGCATTTCTCTTGAATAAATGGAATTGCGAAAATACCTTTTGTAATTCTTCTCTCTACTTTTTTCGCACGCAAAATTTGAAATTTAAATTATTTAAATAAACAAATCTTTAAATTTATCTTTTTTATTCAATAATAAAAAATTGTTTACAGGTAATTATTTGAGTAAAGATGAGCGTTTTTAATCAATAAATAAATATGATAACATGCTAGTGCATTAAATTGGAAGGCAAAAAAGGGTGTTTAATGTTTTTAAAAAAATTTAGAATCACTTTCTTTAGTCTCTCAAACCAATAAAATGTGCCTAAATAACCACATTTGTCTTCCTATAGGAAATTGTTGTAAAATCGCTAAATAATATACTTGGAAGAATAAAAAGCGTAAAATCTATCGTTGCTTAAGAAAACCCGTTTTCTGATTTTTAAGTGAAAATAAAATCAAAATTTTGCAAAAAATGTGAAAGAAAACAAATTTTTCGTGTCCTAATAACTTTTTCGAAATCAAATTTTTTCAGACAAATTAAATACTTTTAATAAGTTTAAAAAGTAAAAAATCGCTATCTGTTTATTTGATATTGTTAGAGCTCATCTGATATAATTTAAAAACAAGTATTTGAAGAGAAAATTGAAAAAGGAGGATTTTTGTAAGAAATTTTTATTCAAGAATTGCCCATAACTAATTCAAATTCTTTTTAGCCTAAAACTTGTCACTCAAATAATACATCTGAATAAAATCCCAAATTTTTAATAAATATACAATTAAAAAAATCAGCTGATTTATATGTAAAATTTTCATCTAAAATATTAAAGCGGATAGTATTTTGGCGGATTTTTAGCTGAATTGTAGGGCGAAATTTTCAGCTGATAAAATCAGCAAAAAAATCGCTGAAAAATTTTAAGCAAATATTGTTCAGCCTGAAAAATTATTCGCAGAATAACGCTGTATTTACAGCTGAAATAAGCTAAAAATTTCTATAGGGCTGATTATTCGCTGATTTTCAGCTGAATTTTTTGCTATTTATCAGCAGAAAAAGTAATCAGATAAGGTTTTCCAGCTGAATTTTCAGCAGATTATCAGCGATAAATCAGCAGAATCAGCTTATTTTTCCAGCTTATTTATCAGCTGATTATCTGGTCGATGAGTGTCGCATATTCGATTATGGATATAAATGGTGCTTGTGTCAAAAAAGCTCAAAAGATCACAATTATTCGACCTGGATAAAAATAAAAAAACTTTCGCAAATCATTTGACATTTATATATATATATCATAGAATCAAAAGGAATTCTTTTCGTTTTATTATGGGACGTTAAAAGTGAATGCATCTATGCAATAAAGTACATCGTACAAAAGAATGGGTAGTACATTTGATGATTCTGAAATTCGAAAAAATTCGTGAGCGAATCGAAAATGGAGCAATAAATTTTATGCATACATCGATAGCTTATTGAATATTTTTAATAATCGCAAACTTGATTCATTAAAGGACTCTATTCAACATTTTCGAACCTCCCCTGCTGAAAATTTCAACTGACGTGATTGTGTGAAATTTAAAGTAGATTATTTGAAGCATTATGAGGCCAATGAGGAAATTAAAATTGTAGATAATATATAATGTTAATTCTCTCACATTGAATAATATAAGCAAGGAAGCTAATATTTGAATGATGACGTATTATTGCTTCATTACATCTATAAGAAATCAATTTTGTAAAAGTATTCTTAAAAATGAGTTTTGGAATTTTCGTAAATAAAAATAGAAAAGTGTTCCAAGAAATTCGATGATCATTTACCCTATCATTGAAATATTTTGTAAACTTTTTACAATCCTTAAATAAATCTCAAATAACTTATGTTGAGTTTTTTTATCTTTTAGAAAATTTCATTAAGAAACCAATGATAAAGGTGTTGAGTGCAACATACATTTATATAGAAAGTAACTCAATGATTTTAGCTCATCAGTTTAAAAAACTTCAGTTGTGGAAGTGATTCCCGTAGAAAATGATATTCTTTCAATTTGTTGACATTTTTAAATAATTTTCATAAAAAATCTCATTAAGCTCAGTGCAATTTTGCATTTATTCACTTACTGGCTTGTATTAGTGTTGTGTCAATTTTGTATCTTGTGACATAATGGAGTTTAAAAATTTTAATCAGTTACCAGTTGTGCATTAGTTCTCACAATCAGAATTTACCAACTGCTACCTTGTACACCAGGTTTTGTTTATTCTAGTTCTCTTAAATGATGATTATAAAAAGAAAATCTATCATAATTCATAGAGCTCGGGAAAATTGATCTGTAGTATTTCCAAAGCAATCATCCGAACACTAAAAAATATTATTATTTCTTGATAATTTTTCCAATATAATTATCATGTTATCCTATAACTAAGTAGAAATTTTAAATTTAAAGAATAATCAAAATCCTAAAACCTATATTAAAAAAAAACTTTTAATAATTTCCAGAACCTTGGCAACCCTTTTTAAAAAAAGAAACAAAATGAGTTAAAGGCAAAAACGCATTCTATGCAGTTTTCTAAAACTAAATACAAAAAGTTCAAAGGCCACAGCAACGAAGTAATGGAGTGCGAGGCCTCGATTATATTTTAATAATATTTTCCTGATACAATTTTCTTCATAGGGTAATAGGAACCTAATTTCTCCTATGGGATGTTGATGCTAAATTAATCGTCGCGTGAGTTTTGAAAAAAATTGAATTTATCAACTTTAAAACTCATTCCATTGTAAACTAATGATGATTATTTTGGATAAATATATGAAACGTTTAACACTAATTTAAACACTGCTCATTTGATTAGCAGATTCTTTATTTTAACGCCGAAATGTTCATGTTTTTTTGCTTTGATTTTCCAAAAATAAATAGAAAATTTGCATATTTTATTTGCAATTCACTGAATATTTCACGTTTCACACTGTCGTTGATGTTGATGGGCAGTTCTGCTTTAACTTCACTGAACTAACATTATATCTCGAATTAATACAATTGCGCAAAGATTATTATACTGATTTATAATGATTATAAAGAGCTAGATTGAGTAAAACTTGAGAATGGAGACCTAATTAACGTCCTATTTGGACCTAATTATCGTCTAGAAATTTGCGATTTAAAAAAAATGCGCGTTTGGTGGGTAGTGTGGCACGAAAAAATGTACAGAAGGTCGTCGACAGAAATCAAACAAAATTTCGAAATTAAATTTTCTCAATTTAAAAATCAACTTTTCTTAGATCTTTAGTGCAGTTTATGTGGCTTTAGAAAGTGTTAATGAAGTGGAGAAAGAATAGCATGAAAAGTGTTTAAAATATTTTATTCATAAAGTGTTAATGTATACAATAGGGACGATAAATTGGATCCAAATAGGACGGATAATGTAGGTTCCAATCAACGGATATTAGGGTTCCGTATTTAAAGTGATAATTGTGATTAACTAATTATTTCGAATCACTTATAATGATGATTTATAAAGTGGCTTCACATTCTACATAAATATTCAAATCAAAGAATGAAAATTGAATTGAATATAAGTGAGATAGAGTGTTTTGATATTTCTAAAATAGACGATAATTAGGTTCCTTTACTCCTATATGAAATTTTTTTAAAAAAGTCGTAATGCAAAGAATTTTTTTACCTTTAACTGTAAATTATCATACAATTTCAGGTTGTGGTCGTGCATGCAATTCAA
>JADBJN010000034.1:0-10728 GCA_018290095.1 Polypedilum vanderplanki
CACCAATCCTAAAGCTGCATAACACAGGAGGTCGCCCAACCACGCCTCTCTGACAATGCACCAATTTCCTCTCCCACAACAGCAGCCTTTCCTCTGGCTGTTCCCTCTGCCTCTCTTCTCTCTCTCTTTTAGCTCTTTGGTAAAAGCTGACATGTTCACACGAACGGAAAAACTCCTACCCGTCCTCTCTCTCTTGACACCTACCGCAATCCTTACATGAAGGAACAAAATACACTCTCTCTCGTCATAATTTCCCACTATCCTCTCGCCATTTCTCTGATGTACACGAGAAACACAACATAAGGCTTATTCTCCTCAGCTGACACCTTTGTATAACACTAAGCAAAAAACACGATTCTCAATACCTGTCATAATAACTTCCCTCTCATCACTCTTTCCCATAGGTGCTGAATTATCCCATTACCCCACTCTTACTGTGCCCCCTGTCCGCTCGGAGCACACCTACGCAAGCTGGAAATTGTGTCGCTCTCACACACAAGCTGAATATCTACTCCAAGTATCACTTGCCTCCGAGATATCTCCATGCTGAAGCCACTTATTCTCTCCAAAATATCTACGCATAGCGAACTTCAACAAAATTTCAAAATTAACATTTAACACAAAACTCCTTACCGTAAATAACACAGTAACCCCTAGGTCAGAACATCGGCATTCACATCTATCCTTCCTTGGAATATGTTTGATCTATTCGCTTTTCCTCTCTCCTCTATATCAGAAGTGTTAACAAACCGTACTCCCACCCTCAATCAGCGTCCTAAAGAAAGCTATCGACCATCGAGAAGAAAAGAATCAAACATCACCATTTATGCAAACGTCAACTAATCTAATGGCACTCTAAACAATCTCCACGCACTGTTTTCTTGCTAACAATACCGATCCGCGCTTACAAAAACCCTTCCCTTATTACTTCTTCGACAGAAAAGTCATCTTCCCTCGAAGCGAAACATCGACTATCCACAAAAAAGCTTCTCTCAAACCTTGAAAGAGTCACTTTTCTTCTTGACTGCAACTTCCTTATTCAACACAATCCTATCTTGTCGTCTTATTAAAAATCCCACCAAACGCTGCTTCTTTTTCTTTCTTAGGACAATGCTATCAAAGTTACAGATAGGAGTGAATCTGAAGAAAACAACCACTCATTTTAAAATCAATGTTGATTACACGCTCCTCTCTCCATACCACCGGATCAAAATCGTTGTTGGTAAACCACTCTGCTGCACCGCTGCCCCCCCCGCAGAAGCTACATAAGATATTCTAACACCAAACTATGACCTCGACAACTTAAGGTACACAAAAACCTTACAAACTCGGTCCTAAGAAACCTTTCATCTCATCCAGATCTTCTCACCCAAAAAATCCTTTAAGGCGCGGCGAAAACTCCTCAATGTGTGACACCCCTTGGCTGACCATCAGTCTGATGCTCAAATACGCCCCGCTGCACAAAACGAACTTCTTCTGCGGCGCAACAAAATAGCAACCTCGTCTCCGGACAGACTCTGTCACATTGCAGCCCGCTTCTCACCTCACTTATGCTACCACCAAGAGCACTCTGGAAAAAACAATATTAACGCTCCGACAGAGTCAAAGAAAATGTTGATTAAAGAATGGTATGCGGCGACTGACCCTGCTTACCACCACCGTTCTGACTCACTGGTAGACACTGCAACTCGATCGGAAAACTTCTCAAAAGCTGAGTCTCAAAGAAAAATTATTCTTTCAAAGATTATTCAAAACCCTATGTCTCTTAACTTCTTTATATACCCAAACCAAAATTCTCCAACCGTCCGCTGACCATCTCACTGAACTGTGGAACAATAGCTTAAGGAGCGAAACATTCTCGAACTGCATCTGAGTGATTTCAGTTAGAACCAGAACAATCTCTCACAGATGCTTACGCCTCAGATCGAATGCAACTCAACGTCGACCTGAGACGACAGCACATCTTTGGCGACCACTTTCCGTCCGAATTGCTCAATTTCATCCCCGACATTAATGCACTCGCCCAGCCACTTCGCACACCTCCCTTTAATCAATGTCGTGATAAGCATTCTCACCCTCCTCATACTCCTTCCTCACAAGTCAAAACAAGCAACAGACCTCCACCGAGATCTACAACCTACATCTGATAGCACTCTCCAAGCTGGATGCATCCGGTTGCCTGTGCTTAATGCAAACAACATACTCGTTGTGCATTCTTTGTTCCTGCGTGTCAAGTCTCTGAAAAATATGACACAGAAAAATTCTAAAAAAGCAAACTTCTAAAGTTCATTAAATGTCTCGTTAGAATTTACAATTGTGTGGGTCGGTATGGAGCCAAAGTGGACATGGGGGAGCTCTATCATCCTGGCAACCACTATAAAATTATCTGATAACTTGTTCCTAACCAACATCGCAAAAACGGAAAATGCTTCAGACGAAAATCACAATGGATTCATGGATGGATATGACAAAACTTATCCTTTGAGTGAGCTTTTTGCGAATCAATTTCTCTTTCACACTTTCTCACAATTTATAAAAATTTTAATTTTCTTTTTGCAGTGCAGCCGGTCTATCCACCATATACCTCGAATAAACAAAAGCATCACAAATACACCCCTCTGTCTCATTCACTACGATGAAAAAAAACGCAAAAATTTTTGGAAAATAGTCATACTCTTCTTGCGTCCCCCAATATATCTCTCGCCTTTCGGCTCTCTCGGCAGCAGCTGCAGCGCCAAATATTACTTGCAACAGAAGCACCTTCTATCTTAACTAAATGCAAACATTTTCCATTTTGACTGCCTCATACATTTTTATTAGTATTAAAATTTTAAATGTTATTGTGATGAGGAATTACAGATGAAACTAGTAAATAAGTGTCAAACTGGATTAAATAAATGTTTTGTATGTCAAAAAAATTTTAAAGAATTTAATTTTAAATTTTTTTACAGACCAAATATTTTAATAGATTTTTTCACTGAGAAAAAATATTTTAACTGGCAAAAAGTTTGCTCTCATCAAGCGACTTTATAAGGCATAAAAATCAATAACTTATAAGAGTTTAAATTTTATGAGACATAAAAAGTTTGTATGGAAAATATTTTTAGCTCATTTTTGGAACAACAATGCAGCTTATACATTCACTTTGTTCGGCTGGCTGGCTGGCTGGGTGTCCCTCTGAGATCTCAAAAACTACAATAGTTAGCGACTTACGGTTTTTTGTGTTAGATTTGTGCTAAAAAGTTAGTGCGGCGACGCTTATTTATATTTCTGTCACTAGTCATATAACTTGGGAAATTATGAATTAATTTTCCATATTGAAATTTGTAAACAAAATTTTTTTCGCGAAGTTGACTGCGATCAAAAAAATTTTTTCAGCTGCGCGTAGCCAACTTCGCGTATTTTTGAATTTGACCGTTATTTTCAAATCACCAAAATTTATAAAGACGATTCCGAGAATTTTTATAGATCAAGATTATTAGCAGCAATTACATAACTCGAGTTTTCATAAAATATATTTCTATATGAAAATGTAAACAAAACAAAAAATAGCTGCTAAATTCCTAATTGACTGCTATTTGCTACAACTTAAATTTCAATTATTTCATTCGAAACTATGAGTATTACAAATGAATTTTCTATACATTTGAAATTTACTTTAACCAGTATATGCTATCGCATGAATCTGTTTTACAAACGCATTTAATATTTCTGTAATTGTTGTAAACTCTGATCTAGGCATCAAAAATGCGCTTAAGCACACCGATCTGCAACACGGGTACTTGGTCACTGGTTTGAATTCACTTGATTGCAAAAAATTTTCCTTAAAAAAGAATTTTTCGCTTTAAAGTTATGCAATTTGATTAAAAATTTGAAATGTTTTTATTTAATTGCAAATATTTTTTTTGTAAAATTCTTTAATCTGTTTCGAGTTATCCATTTTAGTTTAAAAAAAATTCTTCTGCAATTTTTCTTTTGATTTGGATGGCGTAAGGTCACCGATCCGACAATTTGTTGGCCAAAAATTTGGCAGATCTTTTAGCAAAATTTTGCAAACATTTAAATTAAATGACAAATTTTACACAATGCGGCTAAAAAATCTGCCAAATATTTGGCCAAAAAATTGTGGGATCAATGACCCGCACCCAATTTGAAAACCATCATTTATGTTTTCATTTTTTAAAAACAATTTATTAATCAATTTTCCATTTCCTTCATTTCTAAGAAAAGTAATTAACATGTATATTCCGATTATAAAAACTGAAGAACCAACGACTATGTACATATATCCGATTGAATTATTTTTACCACCTAAAATTGATGATGTTGTAATGATGAATGTTTTTGTACCAGAAAATGAAACTACTGGATAATCTAAAATGAATATATTGGTTGTATAAAGTGAAATTTCAATTGAACAAAATTAGAAACTAAATTATCAAAATTTCCTAAAATAAAGCATAAATTTTAACTTACTGTAATAAATTTCAGCAACATAAGTTCCATTTGGTAATCCATTTTCAAATAAAAAATTTCCACTTCCATGGTCAACTTTACGATAAAGTTTTCTGAATTTTTTCAATGCTTCTCCTCTCATCCAAACAATAAAATCTTCATTTTGAAAACCATTGTTGTCTTCATTTTGTTGATCAAGTTCCATTAAATTTTTCTGCCATGTAAGTGGTTTGGAATAACTTCTAAGAGCTGGAAGCAAATTATTTTCAATAAAATTTTCAAATATTTGTAAATTTCTTTACCTTCTTTTAATCCAGTTGGATTGAAAAATTTTGTTTCCTTTTCATAATTCAAAGCAATTCCAGTTTTTAACATTGGAACTTCAATTAAGTCATTATTTGCGACAACATACGATAATTTCATTGAATCATTAAAAAATGAATTTGCAATAGCACCACACGGAACTATTGTCACATTTGTCACTGGATGAAGATGAAAATTTTTACATTCACCTTCACTAACATTTTCTAAATCACCCAAAAATTGATTTGCAGCTATGGAACTTTTAAATGCTCGATGATTGTGATAAAAATTTGTGAGTTTGTAATAAATGAAAACTTTTCCTTTTATTGGCTTATCGATGGTAAAAAAATATTGACATCGACAAGAATTTGGAATGTAATAACGTGAAGTGACTAGATCAGCACATTTTGTAGGTTTTGCATTTTGATCTTCTGTATAATTGAAGCAGTTTGTGTAAGAAAGTTTTATTTCTTTGATCTAAAATAATTTTAAATTTTCTTATCAATTTAGAATTTTTAAATTTTTTAATTCCTCACTCTTCCCGATGATATTTTAAGAATCACTCCAGCACCAATTAAAATTATACCAAACACAAAAAAACTTGATAAGATAGCTTTATGTGATATTGGTATATTTAATGGTTTTAGTCTACACAAAATGAAATAAGAATAAAAATTATCAGGAAATAAAATTATTAAGACATTTTACGAACTTTTGTTGTTTGAAATCTGAATCTAAAATTAAAATTAAATTTTACGGACATAAAAATTTTTTTTATGAAAATAATTTAAATTTTTTCTACCTACTGGACGTTTTGATTTTTCTTTCTTGATTGGTTTTTCTTCTTGTTCATTTTCAGTTTGGTCTGTTTGACAATTGCTCATTTTGAATTATTATAAATTTCAATGAAATTTAAAATATATTTTGTTCGTTAATTCTGCTTATAAAAAATCATTTACCACGACGGAAAATCGCTTTTTTTAATTTCCTTTCAAAAATACCAAAAGATTTATCAAGAAAATTTCTCGGAAAAATTAACTTTTGGTTTCAAATTTACAGAATATTTTTTAAACACTAAAATTTCATATTGAAAATAAATGTGAAAAAAACTACTTCAAAACAAAAAAGGTGTTTGACTTGTCAATTCAACGTGATAAATGTAACTAAAAAATTTGTCTTATCATCAAAAAATATACTACAATAAATTGTCGTGAAAAAGTTATCGAAGATAAAAAAAATTATTAAGCGTGTTCTTTATCAGTTTGCGATTACTCAAAATATTGTTCCTAAAAAAGATTGAAAAAACAGATAAAAAATTCAATTCAAATTATTTTTGCTATATTGTTTATTAAAAGTAAATCATTTATAGATAAAATGATTTAAAAAAAATTGTTAGAAACAAAGCAGAAAAAGACACTTTGGCATGTTTTGTCGAGCCGGAATAAAAACCGTGTCCTTTTTATTCCGGTAAGATGCTGTTAACACTAAGTTTTCGAAGGATATCTTAAAGTATGGCAGAATAATAACTTAAATTCTTCTGCTCTTATAGTGAAGGTATCGTTGTTTACTTAGTTCTGGCTGAATTCAACAAAAATTGAATAATTAAAGTCAAAAGTTTTGATTTAAAATAATTTAAAAAGAACAAGTAAGAATTAAATACAGATATCGAACTAGTAAAATAGTTTTTTATTATAATATTAAATTAGGGATTCGAATGACGGATATCCATACCGGTCGTTACCGGTAATTACCGGTAAATATCCATTACCGTCAAAACTCGATTACCGGTAATTTTCGGACCCCTATATTAAATGGTAAAAACAAAAGAGGACAGTTAACTTTGGAAAATTTTAAAATATCTAAATTAACCCAAGTTTATTCACGAAGTGCTTTTCTGTGCTTTTTTAAGCTTCTTATTCTTTTCTGAGCTTTTTTGAACTTTTTTAAGCTTTTTATGCATTTCTGAGCTTTTATGTTTTCTTTTTAGTTTTGTTAAGCTTTTTTGCGCTTTTCTGAGCTTATATATGATTTTTTGAGCTTTCTTGTGTTTTTATGCTCTTTTCTGAGATTTTTGAGCTACATTAATAACCCTGCTATTTTTTGAAACGTCTGTAATTTAATAATAAAAACTTTAAACTTTCTCTAATTCTAAATAACGTAGTCATTAATAAATTCTTTATCATTGATCTTGAAATAAAGAAAAACATCGAACTCATTGATATTAAAAAATGTCACTAACTACAAAAAACAAGTGCAAAAAACACAACCAGGCAATATAAATAATATTTTCTCTCATCTTTATAAAAACAACTTTTCTTCTCATCTCATCAGATGTTAAAAAGCAACGTTAGCAATGAGACTTGCAATTTTTACTTTCATTACTTTTGCAATTTTTGCAATAATTTCTGCACAAAAGACAGTACAGTCAGCTTGTGAAGTTTGTGGTCGAGGATTTACAAATGTAGACTGTTTTTGTCCACCTGGAGCTCCACATAAAACAGTGAACGAAAAAGATAACAAAATTGAAATTTGCTGCAGTCGTGGACCGAATTTTAAAGCTGTAAATAAAATTGACAAAAATAAAGTGAAAGATGATGAAGTAGAAGAAAAAGGCAAGCGACCTGAAATTCCAAAAGTTGTACCAGCTAAAAATTTGAAAACTTAATTTATTAAAAATTTTATTAGCTACGATTTATAAAATAAATAAATAAAATTGTTTAATGAAAACTTATGAGTTATTTGGAATTTTCCTTTTTGCTTATGTGAAATTTTTATGGAACGGTAATGAAATATTTAAATATGTTATCATTCTGATATTTATGTAAAATATTTTAATAAAATTTTTTTTAAAAATTAAGAAATTTTTGTTTTTTAAAGATTTAAAATGTTTTGTTTTAAAATAAATTTTATTTTTCAAGTTTCTTTTTTTTGACCTTCAATATTTAATTTTATTTTACGAAGATCTGTTTTAACTTTCTTTGTATGCGAATGAAATTAATTTTAATACATTCAAAAAAAATTAAAAGAAGTTTTTTATTAAAAGCTTTTTCTGCACAAAGTTTTATTTCTTTGATTTTCATTAATAAACTACAATAAAATTTAACAACAATTTAAGTACGAATTTTTTAATTTTCAAATAATCTAAGTTTTAAATTTCATCACAAATTCCCATTGACCAAAGGATTGGCAAATTGCATTCAACTTTTACAAAATCTGATATTCCATCATATTTATTACTTGTACTGACTAATCCACCAAATTTCATTTCAAAATTTTTCATATTCCATTTTAATCCTTCTGTGCTAACAGTTGTCGGTCCAGCAATTGGCATAAGTGCACACCATAATTTCTTTGCGCATTCAGGAATGTGAATTTCACTTTTACCTTCTGGTAATAAAAATGAAATGCTAGTCGATGATAACATAAAAACAGGCCTTGAGATTTCATTCGATTTAAGTTGATTTTTATACAAAGTATTAATATTTGCAATAATGTGATCAAGTCGACCAGAATTTTCACAAATCACTACAGTATGATCAAGTTTAAGTTCATTTATGAAAGGTTCAAGAACTCTAAGACATTTTGTAAAATCAGTCTCATCCTGATCGACAGTTTGAATGACTTTGGTTTGAGTAAAAAATTTTAAACTTTCAGCATGACATGAATCGAGATCACCAGTGATTAATGTTGGATGTTTCAGCTTATTTTCGAGATTGTTATTTTTAAGGAAATTAAGCCAACGATTTGTTCCACCATCGACTGTTATATTTATTAATGCTAAAATTAAAGACTTTTTTGAATCAAAATCATAAAATGTTTTTGAAAATTCTTACAATTATTCCAAAGTGTTTCGATGAGTTCTCTTTTTATTTGAATTGGTCGATTAAGAATGATCAATGCATAATTTAAATTTAACTCTAAAACCTCTTTCTTGGTGATGATTTTACTTGGAAAATATTTGTTCATTTTGCTCTCAACACATGAAATTATTTTGTTTATAGTTTTCTTCTTATGTAAATTTAAAGCTGTGTGACCCTTAAAAGAGAAAGTCGAAAATTTTGAATTTATTATTATCGTTAAAAGCAAGACAAAGTTTTCATTTTTTTGCAAGCTTACTAATATGAAAAATATTTTTAAAAAGAAATTAACGAGAAAATTAAATTTTGTCAAAAATATAAAAAAAAAATATCAAAAATTTGCATAAAGTAATCTAAAAAATGAAATTTTTCAGCAATTACTTTGTGGATACTCTCAAATTTCTTAACTCTTTAAAAACAAGAAATTCTTTGTTTGGAAAAATTTTAAATTCTTTTTTAAATTATATAGGGTAAACGCACCTAATTTTCGACAGTTTTCCGGATTTTGAAATTCAAACACAAATATCTCACTTATTACTTAATCAATTCAATTTCTGGCAAAAGTTTCAAATGTAGTTTTTCGGCATCTTTCATTTAAAATATTACTTAAAAGCCGAAGTTGAATATTTAAGTCACAACATCGATTCAAATAGCGGTCCTAATTTTCGACAGTCTTGACCTAAATTTCGACATAAACAAACCTAATTTTCGACAGTTTTTGTTTTGATTCTGATTTTTACACTTAAAAACACTTGCTCACTCTTTATAATTCTTTAAATTATTATTTCAACACATCAAAAGAAGTTCAAACACATTTTTATCAAACTAAACAACTTAAATAAAGAGAAAATAAATATTTACAATAATTGAACGCATTTTCTTGAAATCGTTAAAAAAAAGTCTCACGCGATTTTCGCACAATTTCTCTTTTTATTTCCTTGTATTTTTGTAAACAAAAACTGTCGAAAATTAGGGCAAAACTATGTCGAAATTTAGGTTCAGCGTTTGTGACGAAATTAAGCTATTTAAATCGTGTCAAATTATGTAAATAAGTGATTAAAAATGAAGATAAAGTTTGATTTCAAATCTTTAATATGTTTACAGAATGAAATTGAAAAGAATTAGTGAATAATAAGTGTTTGAAGAAATTGGAAAATTTTATAATTTTCAAGATAAATACAAAAATGGATATTTTGTGAAAAATACAGATAAATAATTGATAACGGATTGTTTAATCATGATTTAATAAGTTATTAAACCGATTGCAACCAAAACATGAAGTGAATTCGTGTGTTTTAAAAGCAAATTCAACGAATTGAAAAACTATCGAAAATTAGGTTCGTTTACCCTAAAGATTCTTGATAAACTTACAAAAAACAAGGTTTAAAAATAAAGCGATTTAAATGATTTTTTGCCGAATTGCTTTCATTTCCATACCTTGCAAAAAATATAGTTGAATTTATCAAATTGTATCTCTTGAAACAAAAGATTCTATTTTTTTCTAGTTTGTTTTATTAAGAAATTTTAAATAAACTAGAGATACAAATTTAACACACAACTAAAATTCCAACCGATCAAAATGAAATGACTGAAAATGACTAAATAAGCAATATATGTCTTACCTTATTCACAATTTGGCTTATTAATATTTAATATGCAGAAAAATGCATTTTTAAAATGAAAATGTAGCTGCATTTTGATAAGTAAGCACTTTTGATTAATAAATTGAATTTTGTATTGCTCAAAGATCATTTACAATCAGAAAATTTTTAATAAAACAAAAACCAAATCAATGTGGATAAATAAGTTTAACAATAGACAACATATTTGTACCTGTTTATGAAAAATATTTTTGTAGAGAGGAAAAATGACAAATTCCTACAAATACATTTTGTTCTTACTCAGCATTAAAATTTTACTATTAAAAAAAATTCAAAGAAGAAAAAAAACATTCATAATTTTTATAAATTTTTATTAATTTTTTTGTCGTATTATTTTTTATTTTTGCTCATTATCAATGCATTTTAGACACAATTTTTATTAATATTTTAATATCCTTTCATTATTGAAATTGATAGGAAGAAAAAGTTTTTTAATTCAATTACAGAATGAA
>JADBJN010000035.1:0-10119 GCA_018290095.1 Polypedilum vanderplanki
AAAGCTTTAAAATTACTAAAAGAAAGCAAATTTATTTGCTGTGGTTACCTGAAACAATTACTAAAATCACAATTCCCATTGACAAAAGGACTGGTACATAAGACAATTGAAATTAATTCATTCAATTTGAAAACAATGAGTCAGGAAGCATGACAATCAAGTTCATTTTAAATAAATTAATCACGGACGCGTGCGTCAGATGTGTCCTAAATCGAATATTAATCTGCATCATCAAAGTCAAGTTAAAGGTGTAAGTTCAGCGAGTAACCAATTTTGACACGATTGTTCATCTTATTCTGCTAATTAAAGTGAAATGTTTGTCAACGTCTCTATTCATTTGTATAAATATATAACCTATCTTTAATAGTAAAATAACGACTATAAGTGGAATAATGAATTTAACAATTTGTGCACAATTATAATGATAGCCACTTAAATAATGATGACGCGTACGAACAATAATAGCATTGTGTGATGATCAACTTTTAATTAGAAAAACGGAGGGCGGAGTGGATTTATAATTAATTCAGCTTCATATTTATCATAATGTAAATTAGTAGAGTATTTCAATTTGGTGGAATTTATTTTTTTTTTTTTTGAATTTTTTTACATTTTGATTTCGTCCAAAATAATATATTTCGTTAAAAAGTCCTTCGTATATAATAAATTTTTCGTTAAAAAGCAAAAAATTTAATTTAAAAAACCGTTAAATAACATTTTGAAATATTCTATGATTCCTTGTTTCTTGCAAATAAAAATATTCATGCGTATGACTCAAAATTAAGGACATTTACATCTAGGGAATTTAAATAAATTGAAATTCATTTATTGCCAATAATATCAATAATATATTGCATGGTGAACTTTTATGTTTCCCATAAAATACGATTCGATTACATTTAAATATTTAAATATATAAAAAGCTTCACTGACTTCATCGCATCGTGCTGTTGATTTTTAGGTGGCGAGCGAAATTTGTTCACTTTCTTGAGTGAATCAAATATGAGGCCTAAAGACAAAACTATAAATAATAAAAAAAATTTCAAGCATGATAAGCCGGATAACTGAGATTTTGTTGAAATTGTACCATAGATGATGGTGCAACCTGTGACAGAGAGGTCTCTATAGGAGAATGATTTCAATTATTTCACATCAATTGTACATGCAACAAGATGATCCAAATTAGGGAATGTGCATTAATGAATAATTAACACTGAAGTTATAGGTATATAGCCCAAGTGAAGCTGATGGCTGCAACTCAATTAAGTATGTAAGGGCAATTAATTAGACATATTTATCCCGGTGACAAATAAAATATAAATAAAATTATTTCTGAAAGACAAAATTATTATCGTCAGAATGCCAGATTAAATTAAAAATGCCTTCCAGAAATTAGAATCTTATAAGTTACTATAAATATATGCCTGTGCGAAATGACAATAAATAGAGATCAAAGGTTTTTCTCTTTCGCGTTTAATTTTGATCTGATGATGCTAAAACATGCGACAAAAAAAGCTTTTGATAAAATAAATGAACGCAATTCATGGAATATAACAATTTCATAATACCCATATGAAATTTCTTTTCAAATTCGAACTATCCCTGAAGAAATATGGCAAAATGAGAGAAAATTCAGAGATTCAATTATTATCTTAATGAAGCCTGATCGTAGCAACTAGGAAGAGAAAAAATATAAAACTGAACAAGTAATTATGCACCTTCATCAGCGAGACTCTCAAAATTATGGGAAACTCGGACTTATGATTATCGCATACAAATAAATACAGACAAACTAATAGTTAAAATTTTTGATAGTCCGAATAAGAGCTATTCGAACGCATTCGAAATAGTTTGTTGAGCAATTCTTTGAGTATTTGGGTTTACTTAGAGTTAAAATATATTGACAAATATAGAATATTCATAGAGTATGGCCAGCATGGATGTTTGGCTAAAATTAATATTTTTATGATATAATTCATCGCATTATACTTGCTTTAGACATTAGTAGGCTTAATTTACGTAAATAATTGCCAGAAAGAATATTACTACTGAAACTATCGTGTTCGCTACATTAATGAAATATTGCCTGTGAGAGAGGTCATTTTTAATAACATTAGATAGTTAAATTAATCCTAAAGAAATATTAAATATATAATATGGACTTTTTAGACGTGGCATAAGCCTATCTTGTTGGTTACGAACGTGGCATATCGGAATATTTTATTGCCACAAAAGAAGTTATATTTTTCTCAACCTAGTTATTGAACTTGCAAAATAAAATCTGCAAATTTAATGAAATGTCTAGATTCTCAAGCTTACGTTTGCTGTGAGTAACGAAGATCTGCATTCAAACACATTCATGGATGAGATTGATTAAATGATAATATCTGAAAATCCAAGATAAAATCCCAGAAATTTGAATAATGATATTTTTCATGGAACATCATGTGGAAATATATGATGTAGACTAATCATTTTTGAATGGTTTAAAAATTTATATTATTTTTATTTTGCACTCTTGTTAGAATTTTCAATTTTCTGTTATAGTTATTTAGTATATTAACTCCAAAAACACATTGTAGTAAATTTAATCTGTATGTCTTTGAATAGAAAATCCATTTTGAAACATTCAATAAAATTTTTATTTAATTTTTCGTTGCATACACGCTTTGAGTACTGATCTAGAGATTTGATGTTTGGTTATTCTAGATATGATCTTTTTGAGTTTGTCTACTATTCTTTATAAAATAATTTGAGAATTAAGTAATGTTTTTTTTCGATAGAATAAGTTCAAATACACGTCTTTATAAAATTGACAAAATCATCAATTTTTGATATTTATTGAATTTTGGACAATATAAATATATCATATAAATACGAAAAGCGTCAGAAAAGCACTAGACACGACTAATATAATCTTAAATACTAAATTTCATGATTCTTCTTACATTTTGCAGGAAGATCTCAACTGTATCATAATATGCACACATATATTCTTAAAGTTATCATATGCGTACATCTATGCACAATGTTTTTGTCATTTTTATTCTTTTCATTTATTTTTATCTTTCTTAATATAGACAACATTAATTATAAGTATTATTCTGGTGTAAGAGTAAAAGAAATTTTAAATAATTGAAAATTGGAATAGACAATAAAAAGAATTAAACATTTTAATTCCATTTGATTATTGTGATGATCTAGAGTATTTTCAATTAAATCATATACGAGCTCTCAACGGGTTGCTCGCTATAATCAAAACACTATCCAAAAATCCCTACAATTTTTATACCTTTTTTAAAAATTTGATAGATTTTTTGATAATATATAGAGTATTTTTTTTGATACCATATTATTAGCCATAGTTTTGTTGTTTTTTCTACGTCTCCCCAACACCTTTCATCTTTAGGTATAATTTTATTTGTTCTTTTATTCTTTTTTCTATATGTCCGCAATACTCCAACAATATTCTTATAAACCAATACAATTTGACGTATTTGCCCATTCAATTAGTAAACCTATTAATTGTATTTCGCAATGAGTTACTAAGATCAATCATGAAGAGGAACAGCGTACGTGTGCAATACTAAAAATGAGAATGAGAGAACGTGGAGAAATCACATGAAAGCCACAGAGTATAAGCCTTTGTCGTGCAACAAACCTTCCCATACGATAGCGATAGTGGGTGACAAGTGAAAAAGGATATCATGACAATTATATATATAATGTAGTAAAGAAGTCAGTATCAGCAGCATGGATACCCTATCTATTTTAAGTACATAGGTGAGGTGATACAACCATAACACTTTCATCTCAGTTCTGCATACTCCTCATGGTTCTAGTTAGGTAAGTAAACTTAAATATTGTGTCCTAGACTCTTAGGTTAATTATTATCGTTCTCATAATATTTTTTTTCCTCAATATTTTTTAGATTTTGTTTACAATTTGAATTTGTAAACAAATGTTTTTTACATTTTTCAATTAGAAAATTTACATTATTTATATGCTTAAAATTTTGTTACAATATTTCAAACTAGCTTTAGATATCATAAACCAAGATCCCACTACTAATAAGTTAGAAATATGAGTTAAATTTCATATGTGTTTAAAAAGCCAAGACTATATTATACGTTGCCTTCTAGCTTTATTATATATTTGTTCAGTTTCTTTCGCCTTGATTATATTAAAATTCTTTTGCTAAAACATTTTGTTCTAGTAGCTGTACTTCATTACGTGTGTACTTATCATAAGTTTTTATTGAATGGCAATTGTATAGTGTAATGTCTCTACGTTTGCTCTCTTTCTGCCCTCAATGTGAACTTTGTCGCCAACAAATACACCAATACTCTACATATGCGAATAGCAATATATTATTCCTCGAATTGTTTTGCTACACAATTGAGTCATATACATTTTCAATTTATCAGAGGATTTCTCGTAAAATACGCCCATATTTAATATTCCTATTACTGTCGCTCGTACGGGTTAAATAAGAATAAAAAGTTGGAAAATTAATTAGATATTTTATATTCGAATATTCTTCAAAACGGTAAAGCTCGTTTCGTTATAAATCTAATTTTTTTATTTTGCTGAATTAGTCACTGCAAACAAACGAGCAGGCGTGTGTTTTTCCTGCATAAAGGTTTTTCCTGCCATATCAGTGCTCTTGGTGTAGTTTTTTTAATGCTTTAATAAGTTCCATTGGCATCTGAAATAAGTATTTTTTTTTTATAATATGTTAATTCTTGTATGTCCTGTGTCTTAATTTTTTTTATGCAGAGGCTAATACTTTGGTTCTCTTCATTCCGTATTTCTGATCACATATTTGTAAAAATAAAGAATACAGTTATTCTCAGCAGATTATCGTCAGACATCGATACGCTATCATTATAATATGTTATAAACACACTAGATATTATATTATAAATTACATCTCTCATTATCTGTGCTCACAACTTCGAATAATAATATATATATGCAACGGAACTCTTTTGTACTTCGACACTCTCACTTTTGTTCCTATTTTTTGATATATGAGTAGCTGTTATACTATACATATTCTCTTGCTACATTTCAATCAAATTCATACGCCAGAATTGTCTTGAATACAGACTCAATGTCGAAGAGTAGAAATGGTATGTGCTCATGGACTTTTTATGTTAGAAATAAAATTTAGATTGAAGCAATAAAACATATCGCACAATGCAAAGACACTGTAAAATTTGCAAATAAATTTTTGATTAGAATTTAGAAATGTATTGACTTTGCTGATGTAGTTCGATTTTTCTCACATTGTAATTTTTTTTTATATAAGATATATTAGATTGAAGTATATCGTTATTGGAGAAAGGAATAGAACAAGCATAGTTGGAGAACGCTTTTCTGTTACGATTTTCTTATTTGATTTTGAGTGATGAAGGAACATTTTTGAGTTAACAACTCACGAATATAGTAGGAAACAGAAGGAGACTTGATTCACATTATTTTAATGATGGCATCTGGAATGAATAAGAGCTATCTTGTATAGTATTGTTTCTAGTGGTGTTGTTTTCACAATGTGCAAGCAAGATAAAAGTCTTGAATTGGAAAACAAGGGAGTTTCGCGGGCCAGTTCAAGATCAAAAAAATTGTGGGTGAGTATAAATAGTTCAAAATAGAATAGCGTAAAAATTTCAATTCAATTTGTTTACATAAATGAATATTTTTAAAATCCTTTAATTTTAATTTTCTTACAGTTCCTGTTATGTTTTTGGCTGGCATTGCGCAATTGAAGGCTCAAAATGATGATTCATTATAAAAATTATCAAAATTTATCAGAACAAGAGCGATGGAAATGTTTAGAGTAAGAAACTTTTCAAAAATTCTATAAAAATTAATTTTTCAATTTTCTAAAATATTTTACAAAAAAATTTTTTTTAATCTAGAGCGGCTGTTCTGGAGGGTATCTCTATGAAAGTTTTGGCAATATTTCACATGATCACATGGGATGTGCATCAGGAATATCTTATCGCATATAAGGTCGTGTTGTTAATTCTTGTTCATTTAAAGACCTTGCGTGTAAAATAGGCAACGTTTCAAATTTTTTCGGCTTCAAGGCGAAAATCAATTCATGCAAATTGTAGACTGACGGTCAGTCAATAGGCTTTGTTGTAGTTTTTATCCAGTATTCGTTACTAACTCTCAGGAATTTATGAAAACTTCCGAATGAACGGGGTCAAGATGGATACACGGCATTTTAATCGTTGGTTTAGTTGAAATGAAAGTAGTTTTGGGAAGGAAGTTTGGATCATCAGAACTCATGGGGTACGCTTGGAAATGAAAACTTTTATAAAAATAATTTTTAATTTGGTTTTTAATTATAAGGACCAGCTGGGGTGAAAGTGGCTATTTTAAGATGAAGAAGGAGTTCATGTGGGCACATTGAGTCAATGAATTCTTATTTTGCACAAATTGAATAATTTTTAGTGGTTTAATCGAATACGCTAAACGGCATAATTATTTCTCATATTAAAAAATAGACAAGAAGAATTAATTCTTACTATTAAAAAGAAAAGTTTGCGGTTTTGATAAATTAAAAAAAAAATGTTAATAATTAGAATAAATATTTTGGTAAAGCTTATCGTGTTCTTGAAAAGTTTTATTCATAATGAAATGTTTAAATTGATACTAATAAATAGATGTCATAACCTATGCTTATAGGCCTTCTTTTCTAGAACAATCGCGCTTCTTTCGATTTCTTTAAAATATTCAATTTTGGTCTTAAAATTACAGAAAAGTTTATTTTTATTTTCAAATAAAAGTTACCTTTAGTTGTAATTTTGTTCAGTTTCTTATTTAAACTTTTTGCGCAATGTCAGACTAAATTCGTCGCGATCTGACGAAATATTCGCAATTATTTCTACCAAAAATGATGTCATGTGTTTTTTATTTTTTCTCATTTCTTAAATCCTGGCGCACTATTATTATTAACCAATAATTTATTAAAATTTATATTTTTCAGTAAAAGTTTCTGGTAAGATGAAATTTAGTCCATTTTTATTCTAAGAGAATAAAATATTTATCAAGCCGTTTAAAGCGTTAAATCTATTTAATATGGATTGCTGTAAATTCAGTTAAAATTCAAATTGAATATTGAGATTTAAAAATTTCATAACTCTACTGAAAATTTGTGTATGGATTAAAAATACAATATTAGTTGTTCTGCTATCGATCAGTGTTTAAAAATTACTTTTATAGCTTTTTTTTGTACTTTTAGAGGTGGCTAAAATTGAACTTTATTGTACTTAAAAATACTTTTTGCTTTTTTTAAGTGGCCAGGCCTGAGGCATATAAGAAAAAAATTTATCTCTAATATAGATAGAGATTTTAGAAAATATAGATGTATGTGACATTTTCAAATATTTTTTTTCTTTTGATATATATAGATATTCATTTGACTACTTTTCTAATTTACTGTCTTACAATAATAAGAATCAGATAAAATAATTGAAATTGGCCTCATTTGCAATATTTAAATTTAAATTATTTATAAGATAGATATATCGTTCTATATATAAGATTTACACTATTAATCACCATAAAAAAACTTTTTTTTCGAAAATTTTATAACTTTTTTTTTCCATTCTAAAGCATTTTAATATAGATATATATATATATATAGTCATATCAAAGTAGTAAAAGAGAATGAGTTTGTAACTTCATCTCAGTCGTATTTTTATTACTAGTGAACGCTTTTAAAATGGCTGTTTTTATTTTCTGTCATTTTTTTATGGTTTTTCTTCATCTTTTGGCATTGAAAATTTCAAATGCAACAACTCTCTCCCTAAATATAAAATTTCATCAGTTAAATTAAAAATGTGGAATTTTTCAACACTTTTTTTAAAGATTTCAACTATTGAAGCTTTGCCGCACGACGAGATTACGAAGAAAGACTTGCAGTTTTTTATTGTTGAATTCATATAGGAAAATTACAGAACACTAAAATACTGTAGATTAAGACTTGTTTTATTCAGGCATAAAGTATATTCGGAGTGAAATATTCAAATTACTTTAATAAATAATTTTTTTTATATTTTTGTATAAAAAATTCAATTTTTTTTCTTTAGCGGCTTGTTGCTAGTGGTATCGTACTGATCGTCAAATGAAATATTCATAACAAGGATGTGGCATCAGGATCATATATAATAATAAAGAACGTGTTTCAGTTAATTCTTGTTCATTTAAAGGCTCGTGTAAAAATACAAGTAAGAAGTTTTTGCATTAAAACTGAAAACTTTATAATAGAAAGCTTTGGGTTAAAAAAATTGGCACCAATTTCAGCAGCGACTTATTGCTTATCTCAGTATATATATTATTATGAAAAAAAGCAAATGAGACAATAATGGATACACGGCGATTTTAATGGCGTCTTTGGGAATTTTTGGGTATAAGAATAAATGCTAAAGAAGGAAGTATTGATTATCAGAACTCATGGGGTTAGTTGAAATATTATTTTTTATAAAAATAATTTTTAATCTTTTCTTGTTTTCGTTTTTTTTTTAAAATAGATCCACGATGGGGTGAAAGTGGCTATTTTAGGCATAAAAAGAGGAGTCAATATGTGTATCTTTGAATCAAAACCATCTTTGATTCCACAAATTGAACTAATTTTAGCTGGTTTATGATATACATGGTGAATTTTCATCACACAGTTTTATTTTAATTATATATCAAAACTATGTATAATCAAGTCTGAATAATGAATATCTGAAAAATTGTGGTTTATCTTAATTAAAAAATAAAGTTTCAAGTTATGTTTATCAACATTTTGACCAAATGATTATGGTTCAAAATATAATTTTACACACTTATAACAGGGTTGGAATCTGTAAAAATCTGTATGCAGATTTTCCTGTTACAGGACAGATTCTGTAAAAATCTGTAACAGACTCTGTAGCCAGTATTCTGTATTTTCCAACCCTGCTTAATAAAACTTTTAGTACATCAGCTACTTAATCTTTGTTTTTATTTTAAATTGAAATTAGTAGCTGTCATTGATTGTTATTAAGTAAAAACCAAGGCATGAACTTTTAAATGATTATGTTTTATTTTTTTTCTTTTACTATAAGTCCTAAAAATAATTTTAAAACCTTCAAAGAAAGTTACAACTACAAGAAAAAGAAATTAAAATGAATTTCATGGCTTAAAACTTCTGTTTTAAAAATTTTACTATTTTAGTAAAAGCCCGGACTTAAAAACTTTTATTTTTTGCAAAAAAACCAAAGTAACTTGATGCGAATAATCAAAAAATTATCAAAAAGTTCTCAAACCTTGGTAAAAACTACGATTTTTGCCAAAAAGGCATAATAAAATTTACTTGATAGAAAAAAAATAATTTTATCAAAAAATTGAAAAAAAATCTTTTAGCTTTTTCAAAATATTTACCTTAATTAAAAAAGCCATAAACTTTTTATCAATTTTATAAGCTTTTACATACATACATTTTTGTGACACAATGTTGAAAATATTTTATTTAGAAATTGTAAATTGCATTACGTTTCATCCTTAAGTTTATCTTATTAAAAAATATAAACATTCCTTTGCTAAACAGATAATTTATTAACTTTGCTTTTATATTAAGCTTTCAAATAATCTCAGCTTAGATTTCTACAAACGTCAAACAAAATTTGAATTGATTTTTAATACAAACTTTGTCTAAGTAAAGGATTAAATTTATCTTTATCTTTCACGTTTATTTTTATCTTTCAGTCACTTGGACAATATCACCTAAATGTGGAGTAGCTTAACACGGAGTTTTCCTGTGATCAGAATGTGAATTTTTTCATTCAGACATAAATTGTATTCTTATCAATTTAAATTTTATTTTTTTTTATCAGAAACTCATCAACTTTTATCTATTGATATATTTTTCGTAGCAAAATGACTTTTGAGTTTAGTTTTGTCCGGTGTACAGAAAAAGAAAGATAGAAAAAGCTTTAAACTTTGGATTCAAATGAAAATAAAAAATTTAGTTTAAAAATTTCACTGTGTAAACAACAAAATTAACAAAGAATCTCATGTAAAATATTTTGTCTATTCAGAATTGAATGAAAATTATTTGTTTTTTAAATTGAAAAATTT
>JADBJN010000007.1:4294-22779 GCA_018290095.1 Polypedilum vanderplanki
GATTAGCTAGAGCTCTGAAATTTTATATATAACTCAGAACCCGATGACAATGCATTCTAATACACACTTTGTCATGATTTGAGCAGTATTTCAATAGATATTTTTTGAGATTAAATTTTATATGGCGACTTAGTTCCATTTTTCGCCGTTGGTGGCGCTACGATCGTCTTACATTAATTTGTCGAATGTGAAAAAAATGTTACGCAATAAAAAGTTAATCTAAAAAATACCGTTTAATAAATTGAAATTAACGGCTTGTGACGATTCAAAACTGATTTTGGTAATGCGGCGCTGAACAAAAAAAAATGTAAACAATCAATTTTAGTGAATTTTGCGAAAAAATTAATTTTGAAAGTGAAATTTATTTTAAAAGTGCTAATAATTATAAATATTTTGTTACAAAACTACTTCAAAGTGAAAAGAACAATATAAAGAATTGAAAAATATTGAATTTAGTGAAGAATTAGGAAATAATAAAGGTGAAAAGAGAAAATTAAAAAAATTGTGAAAATCATAAGTGAATAAATTGTGAAATAAAAGAATTGTGAAAATTATAAGTGAATAAAGTGATAATAATAAAGTGAATTAAAGATTTGATTTCAAGAAGTGAAAGGTAGGTTGACAAGATGAAGAGAAATTCAATATAATTGTTTGATAAATGCACACTGATCTTTTTTTGAAAAAAATGTTCACTTATTATTTTTTGTTGATTTCTCAAAGTTTCTTCAATTATATACTAATCGATAGAGCATAGTCTGAAGTTTATTCTAGTGAATTATTTAGTGAATTAACTGCGTAATTACTGAGAAATTATGATTCAAAGTTGACAATTTTTTTGTTTACATTTTTATGTGAAATTTTCTGATCAAGATTTCTCGGCTAATACTGAACTATTTCTAAACATGAATATATCAAAAGTAAGTTAATATAGTGTAGAATACAACAAATAAAAGACTTTAATTGTTTAAATGCGATTTCATACTGAATTTTGTGTTGCCATTTTTAATTTTTTCCAATTTTTTAAACTCAAAATTACTAGCCGGAACTCCTTGGAACTCCATCAGACCTATCAAAATCAGTAGATTACAACAGAAATTATCTACTGTATAAGCCTCTACCAGCGCAATCCAGCGCAATTCGTAAAATTTGCGATTGAATTTTATCAAAAATTTCATATTAAAATACAAATTTTCATCATAATTCAAAACATTTAATCACAAATCGAATTGATATTGTCATAGATAGATTCTACGTTTAATAAGCATTATTTTGATATAACTATGTCTAAGAATGGATCAGTATTAAGTGAAATATCTTGATCTGAAAATTCAAAACAATAACGTCAACAAAAAATAATAAGTGAACATTTTTTTCAAAAAAAGATCAGTGTGAAATGTTAAACATTGTCTTATAAAATATGTTTTACAATAATTTGTTTGAACTTTGTCAAAATTATATAAATTTTATGAAATTTCATTATTCTTCATATCTGTATGAATGTTTCCTTATAATTTTATTAATTAAAGATTCTACTTTCTATTTATGATATTTATCCTGAATAATTCCAACGTTTTTCTCAACTTACTTTCTTGTCTGTCTGTCTGTCTGTCTGTCTGTCTGTCTGTCTGTCTGTCTGTTACGGTGGAATTTTCTAACTCAATTTTCACTCACTTCCCGACTAGCTAGAGCTCTGAAACTTTACATACAGCTCAGAACCCGATGACAATGCATTTTTATATACATTTTGTCATGACTTGAGCTATATTTGGAAGAATATTTACAAAATTAAATTTTATATGGCAACTTAATTTTATTTTTCGCCGTTGGTGGCGCTGCAATCGCTTTTCGTTAATTTGTCACGCGTGACAATAGAAAGTGTAGCGCAACAAAAAAGCACATTTCAGTCGAAAAATTTATTTTTCAAAATAAAAATTTTAATTTTTAAAATGATTAATTTATAAAAGAAATAGAGTGATAAGAAGTGAAAAAGTGAATGTATTGACAAGTGAAGTGATAGTGATTATATAAATAAAGAATTACAGTGAAAACAGAGATTGAAAAGAGAAAAATTATAAAAACTAAAGAAAGTGGAAAACAAGTGAGAAAATAAAGAAAGAAAAGAAAGAAAGAAAAAGTGAAGAAAAGAAAGAAAGAAAGAAAAAGTGAAGAAAAGAAAGAAAGAAAGAAAAGTGAAGAAAAGAAAAGGTAGGAAAAATTGAAAAACGAATTTTACTCATTGATTTGATTTATATTAGGGTAAAGGAACCTTGAGTGGACCTATACCTAAAGTGGATCTGTTTTTATTTTACTCAAATTATCAAATTAAATGATGTTATATCGTTAAAACTTTGATGTAATCAAATAAATAATGTTCATAAAATTGTATTCCACTGCAAATACTGGCGATTTGATGATGATTTCTTGTCAAAAACGGCGATTTAAATTTTTCATACAAATATTATTTTTGTTTATTTCACAAAATTGATCACTTTATTTATCACTTTTCTGACACTTAAACGGATTACTTTTAATAAACAAAGCTCGTAGTTTGTAAACTCACTTTAATTTTTCCTCTACATTGCCTGTATAGCGAGTTATTAGCCGAAATATGGCGGAACCTAAAGTGGACCTATTAGTTTATTTTGTTTTTAGTTTGGTGGCGCAAGTATCGTTTTCAATTTTTATAAAAATTCTCGAAAATCATAAAAATATTATTATAGTTAGATTCTACGTTTCATTAGCTTTCTATTGATACAAATATGTCTCAGATTAAATAAATACAAAGTGAGAAATCATGATTCGAAAATTCATTCGAAAAATGTAAACAAAATAATCAAAACAAAACAAAAATTTGCTCGAGAATTTTTCAAATTTTTAAAAGGATTATTCGCATTTTTAAATCATTTTGAAGTAAATATTGGTTAAAATAAACATTATTGCCATCGATTCAAATCAAAGTTTGTAAGTATTTAGAGTAAGTTAATCTTATTTTATGAAATAAATACGAAATTAAATCAATTTTAGGTCCACTTTAGGTTTCACTATATTTTGGTTAATTGCGATTTAATGGCCAAACATATAACATCAAAATGATGGTATTATGAAACTACGAGCTTTTATAAATTTATTATTTCAATCAGAAGTGAATCCAATGAATAATAAAGAAATTATTGAAGCTTGAAATGACCAAAAACAGAAAATAGGTCCACTCAAGGTTCCTTTACCCTAACTAATTCATACCAAAGTGCGAGTGAAGTTCGTACGAGTTGTTGATCTATTACTGATTTGTAAATTAACTATCAAATATACATAATATTAATTGGTTGTTTCATTTTGTTTTAGAGTTTCATTATGGTTCGCGAGACAGCAACACAGCGCAAACGGCGCTTAGAGAAGAAAAAAGAAAAGCGATTGGAGAAGCTTTCTCAGGAATCGGATGAGGGTAAGTCTATTCGATTAGAGAAACGGCGAAGACGGCAAAATGAAGTGTCAGAAGAAAAACGAAACGCTGAGCGCTTAAGAGTTCGAGAAAGTATGGCCAGAGTTAGAGCAAATGAAACTGCTGAAAAACGTAGCTCTCGGCTTGAACAAGACCGATTGAGACATGAAGAATGTAGATTAAATGAAAGTATTGAAGAATATATCTCTCGGCTTGAACAAGACCGATTGAGACATGAAGAATGTAGATTAAATGAAAGTATTGAAGAATATATCTCTCGGCTTGAACAAGACCGATTGAGACATGAAGAATGTAGATTAAATGAAAGTATTGAAGAATATATCTCTCGGCTTGAACAAGACCGATTGAGACATGAAGAATGTAGATTAAATGAAAGTATTGAAGAATATATCTCTCGGCTTGAACAAGACCGATTGAGACATGAAGAATGTAGATTAAATGAAAGTATTGAAGAATATATCTCTCGGCTTGAACAAGACCGATTGAGACATGAAGAATGTAGATTAAATGAAAGTATTGAAGAATATATCTCTCGGCTTGAACAAGACCGATTGAGACATGAAGAATGTAGATTAAATGAAAGTATTGAAGAATATATCTCTCGGCTTGAACAAGACCGATTGAGACATGAAGAATGTAGATTAAATGAAAGTATTGAAGAATATATCTCTCGGCTTGAACAAGACCGATTGAGACATGAAGAATGTAGATTAAATGAAAGTATTGAAGAATATATCTCTCGGCTTGAACAAGACCGATTGAGACATGAAGAATGTAGATTAAATGAAAGTATTGAAGAATATATCTCTCGGCTCGAAAGAGACCGATTGAGACATGAAGAAGCAAGAGTAAATGAAACTCCTGAAGAACATGAAGCAAGACTTCAACGTCTTCGTATTGAATATGCTCAACGTAAAGCAAATGAAGAAGATTTTAACAAAACTATTAATACGTTTTGTGATAAGAATTGTGACATTTGTGAAAAGAAATGCTACCCTGACCAAGTAGCAACATATCAAAATGTCACTCCAAAGCCATATTTGCCTCAAGAACTTGCCGAAAAAGATATAATTATCGTATGCCGTCGTTGCCATACACATTTGAAAAGTAGCAAAACTCAGTGTCCTTCCAAAGCTTATTGGAATAATATGCGACCAGGTGACATTCCTGATGAAATAAAAGCTCTAACTAAAGTAGAACGTCGTCTCTTAATGCGTATCATTCCTTATGTGAATGTGATCAAGTTTGATGGCCGTTTTGGTCAATATGGCTTCAAAGGTCAAGCCACACTATTTGCTCTCGACATATTTGAGGTTACCGATAAGTTACAAAACATTCTTCCACGTTCAAGTGATGATACAGGATTAGTTGTAATTACTGAAACTCTTGAAAACTTGAACAGTTCAAGAGAATATAGAATTTCACGTGAACGTGTTTATGCTGCACTTCGTTGGCTTATTGCCAACAATCCATTATACCATGACGTTACAGTGAATGATTCTGCTCGCTTGGAAACACGAGATATTATTCGTGTTATTCCAGCAGAAATCAACCAGCAGCAAAGTACTACTACTGAATCTACTACTGAGCCATCAGTACGAAGTGCATATATATCTACAGATAAAAAGAAGAATGTCTCACGAATTTTGCGAGCTTCTTGGCATCAAGCCAATTTAAATGTATTTCCTGAGTTTGGTGGAACTCAGTGCTTCGCAATGGTCCTAGCGAATATTGTTCGAGCTGCAATTCTCCCTCCAAGTCGATGGACTAAAAATATTCTTGACGAGAATATGATTGAGGGTGACAGTATCTTTGCGCAAATTCATTATGAAACAAGTGCAAATGCGCAAGCTTTCCCAATTGATGGAAGCGGATACTTGTCAATTAAAAACCTTGATATCATCAAGCATGACTTTATCATGTATGATAATGCATTTGCGCTCGAATATGATGATGAATGGATGTGCACTGGTAGCTTGAAAGATAACATCAATGACGGTGTTATTGGTCGCACTTTATTAAATGCCATTAGAATGTTATTCATTGATCATAACGCCGGTGTTCTTGTATGTGAATCAAAGTCACTTGGTCTCATGCATTATGATGACAAGTACTATTTTACTGATTCACATTCATGTGGACCAGCTGGTGCCTCTGCAGCAAATGGCAAAGCTTGCATTATTGAATGCGATACAATTGAAGAACTTCATCGCATCGTTCGTCGTGCAGTGCATTCAAAAAATGTTCCATTTGTGATTAATTACATTGAAGTTATTCATAAAGTCGATGCAATAGAACGAAACACTGCACGTGCTCAAGCTTTGCAAGAAGTAGAAACTACACCTGTTGCACATGAACCTAATGATAAGCAAAATGAACAGCATCTTCCTGTGCAAACTTCATTAATGGTACCAATTGATTTTAATCTGCCCGATGTTGAAGATGTCCTCATTGAAAATGAGAACATTAATGAAATAGTACGAAAGACAAATGATAACATTGTCAATGTTAATCATGAAAAGAAGGCAGAAGAATACGCATGGTTCCATCTATTTCCATATGGAATTAATGGATTGAAAGAAATACGTGATGTTTATATTACAGTTTTAGATTACTATCAACAGCGTATCATTGGAATCGATCCACGATTTCAAAGCGTTGAATATCTATTTTACGCTCTTTCGATGTATGAATATCATCGAATACAATCCACAATAAACGCATGTGGAAAGAAAGTTCGAGGCAGAGATGGAGTTGTCGAAGACCTCCACTTACACATGCGTTCACTTAGAGGATCAGCAGCTTATTGGAGAACTGCCTTTAATGAGCTGACTGCAATGATACGAAATATTGGCCCTCCAACTTGGTTTATTACACTTAGCTGCAATGACTTACATTGGCATGATATGATAAAAGCATTATTGATTGCTGACGCTCGTTCTGATCAAGATCCTAGCCAAATAAGTATTGACGAAGTTCAGCGACTAATTGAAATATATCCTGTCGTTCTTAGTCGCCACTTTTCTCGGCGAGTGAAAGCCTTTATGAAATACATAAAGAAAAATGTTAGAGTTCTTGGTGGAAAAGTTATTGATTATTGGTGGCGCATTGAATTTCAAAAGAGAGGAAGTCCACATCTTCATCTTGTGGTTTGGATTGAAAATGCTCCATCTTTTGAAACACCAGAAGGAATAGAATTAATCGATCAAGTTGTCTCATGCTATTATCCTTCTGAACAAGAAAATCCAGAGCTACATAATCTTGTAAAGAAGAATCAAAGACATCAACATACACATACATGCCACAAGAATAACTCTCAGAATTGTCGATTCGCTTTTCCACGTCAGCCATGCCAACAAACTCGTATTGTTCCACCAAGTTCTGATGAATTTATTCGCAATGGTGGACGATTCTGCACGCTTAAACGCAATAGCAACGAAACATATATTAATAATTACAATCTAGAGATTCTTAAACTCTGGAATGGAAACATGGATATTCAGCCATGTGGAAATAATGAAGCTATTGCGCATTATATTGCAAAATATATTGCAAAATCTGAACCTACAGATTTAACTGGTAGTATTGCTGCAGCTATCAGAAAAATTCGTCTTGAAGAGACAAATATTTCGCGAAAACTTTTCAAAATTTGTATGCGAATTCTGAAAGAACGAGAAGTATCTGCAGCAGAATGTGCATATCGCTTATGCCATCTTCCTCTTCGTGGAAGCTCACGAACAACTGTATTTCTTAACACAAGAAAACCTGAGCAACGATATTACGTTCTCAAATTTGAGGGAAATGAAGCTGTTGGCATGTGCAGCAATATATTTGAAAGATATGAGAAGCGTCCACGTGAGCCTTCAGAATTCGATTTTCCAAATATGTGTCTGCTCGAATTTGCAATGCGATTTGAAGCAGACTATAAAAGTAATGATGAAGTTGAAGAAAATGTCGATCTAGTTGAAGAAGAACAATCTGGCAGAAAAAGATATATCAAACTTACTGATGGCAAAAGAATGGTTGTAAGAAATACACCAGCAATTGTACGTGTTCCATATTTTATGATGAACTCTGATCCAGAAAACTATTTCTATAGTCTACTTCTTCAGTATAAGCCATATTATGATGAAAGCGAGCTTCTTGGCGAATTATCTGCACGCGAAGCATTTCTTGCTTGCGAAGAAACATTAAAAGAAAGAAGTGCGTTCATGGAAACTTTCCGTGAACGTGATAGACAGCTTGAGATTGCATTTACTCAAGCACATGCATTTAATTTGCTTAATAATCCAGAAGAAGTTGTACAAGCAGAATTAGAAGAAGAAGCAGTACCAGAGCAACTAATGACTGATGAACAGTTTGAAACTGTTCGAAATGCATTGAATGTACAACAGCGAGATCTTTTTAATTTAGTTACTCGCAGTATTCAGCAGCAAATGGCTGGTAGTAATGAACGTTTAAAACTCTTTGTAACTGGTGGAGCAGGTGTAGGCAAAACATTTACGTTCAATGCACTCAAAAACCAAATTAACAGATGTTATGGAAGGCAGGCAGTTAAAGTTGGTGCTCCAACTGGTGTTGCGGCGAGATTAGTCGGTAGCCAAACACTACATGCCTTGCTTAGACTTCCTGTTCAAGTTGATGGTACTGTTACTGGACCACTTCATCCTTTAACAGGAAATTATTTAAAGGTCATGAGAAATCAATGGAAAGACATTGAGTGGGTCTTCTTTGATGAAGTATCAATGATTGGCTATGAGACATTCTGCCAAGTTGATTCACGATTGAGACAATTAAAAAAGAAAGAATATGAGCCATTTGGAGGACTAAATGTAATTGTATTTGGAGATTTATTGCAACTACCACCAGTTAAAATGACTCCAATATTTGATCAGCCATTGCGCTTTCTTCCTGCCACTCACTTATGGAGGCTTTTCGGTTTAGTTGAGTTAACCGAGAATATGAGACAACAAGGAGATACAACATTTGTTGATCTTCTAAATGCACTCCGAGTTGGCGAACTAACTGCTCAACATTTTCAAATTTTAATGTCAAAATTATTAACGGAAGAAGATCAAGTTGGCGAATTTGCTCTTCATAAAGCAATTCGCATATTTCCAAAGAAAGACATGGTAGCAGCACACAACGAGGCTGTGCTTGAGTATTATCGAGGTTTAAGAGTACAAATGTACATGATTAAAGCTGATGATACTCTTGTAAATCCAACAAGAAATGCTACCAATGTAGATATCAATACTATTGTATCTACTGATATCAATAAAACGGGAGCACTGCCAGAGGAATTGGTCTTATTTGTTGGAGCTAAAGTTATGCTCAGATCCAACATTAATGTGGAAACTGGTCTTGTAAATGGTGCAATCGGTACAATTAGTGAAATAATTTGGCCATGTTTCCGTCGTGATCAGATGTATCCTACGGATATTCCATCTGTTCGTATTGACTTTGGCAGAGATGGCATTCATTTGGTACAGCCAAGATCTGTACAATTTCCTGCTCTCCGTAACTATGGAACAATTGAACGACGAATGTTGCCTTTAATTTTATGCTGGGCCTGCACAGCTCATAAAATGCAAGGCTGTACTGTTGATTATGCCGTCGTTCATCTTGGTAGTGAGCTATTTGCAAAAGGTCAGGCTTATGTCGCATTAAGCCGTGTAAGATCATTAGATGGCCTACGAATCGATGAACTAGATTGCAGTAAGCTCACAGGAAAGACTCCATGTAATGAAGATGCAATTAAAGAGATGGAAAGGATGCGACAATATCAAACGTACCGAGCACCATAAGCAGGCACCATTTCTCTTAATTTATTGCATCTTTATTGTCTTTCATATCCTCTATCCCATTTTCCTTCTTCCTTTCGTCCCTTCCTCTTCCTTTTATTCCTCTCATTCTTCACTTTTATTCCTCTCATTCTTCACTTTTATTCCTTTTCACCTTCCTTTTATGTGTTTAAACCTTTGTCCTTGTCTGTGTTTGTGTTTGTCCTATATGTTTGTCCACGTCTTGGACCTATAAGAATATGACGCGTCTTACATAGCCTCTCATATTCAAAATGCCTAACCTTCGCCTCCTCGTGGCTAGGTCTGGAACTCCAAAGAAATTTGGAAACCAAGAAGGGATGGTATAATAATATGATTATAAAATTTTTAATAAAATGTAATTTTAATTTAATTTATATTTTAATCCATAAATAAAATGTATTAATAATTTCATTCGAAATAACTTTATTAACAATAAACCATGAAGACTTGTACAAGTCACTAATCTGCAACACTAACTAATCTACACCAAGTACGAGCGAAGCTCGTACGAGTCATTATTCGGTTACGCTTACTGATCTATATCGAAACACTAAAAGATGGAATAAAAAATCTAAAAAATTATTTAATTCATCAGACTTTTCATATGGATAGAAATCAAATTGTTCATACAAAACTAAAAAGAAGAAAATAATGATACAATTAAAAAAACTTTTAAAAACCAACGTTTTTCTTGCCAACTAAAAAGAATAAAATAATTTTTTCAGGCCCCTCTCAGAGTTTTCTTGTGAATTGACAAGCAAATGGTGACAGATTCTATGACTATTATGATGGACCCAAAACGAAAAACGTTGGGCGCATATTACATTACATTTGAAATTATAACATACTCGATATATGAACACAAATGGAATTTCATAACAAATTGTAGCATATCGCCTTGTGAATTTGTATTTGAGTGTGAAATCACTAATGATTAAACCTGTGCAATTGTACTATCGAACTCTCTATGATTTTCTGTATTAGTCGTAGATTGTACTCAGCGCCTTGACAAGAATATAGTAATTTGTTTTCTTAACATCTAATATAAAGTTCACGACATACACTTGAGGTTAATTTACAAACACATCTTTTGCATATAATCTAACACAAAGTTATGCCTTTATCTCTTACAGACTTGTTTTAAATTTTATTCTAACACGCTCCTTTTGAATGCTTCTTTGTCTATTAATTCTATACAATAAATAAAATATAGCGTTATATTTTCTAACTTACTTCTCAATCCAAATAGATTTCCTATAATATAATGTATGAAAATCATAATACAAGTACATATATTAAGCATATTATAAATTTTAAATGTAATGTAATATGCGCCCAACGTTTTTCGTTTTGGGTCCATCATAATAGTCATAGAATCTGTCACCATTTGCTTGTCAATTCACAAGAAAACTCTGAGAGGGGCCTGAAAAAATTATTTTATTCTTTTTAGTTGGCAAGAAAAACGTTGGTTTTTAAAAGTTTTTTTAATTGTATCTCTTCATTTGTATATAAATATATATTCCTTATCATTATGTTCCTTTTATATACTCTTCATCTTGCCTAAAAAAGTTCATCATGCCGGAGACATCAACTCAACGGAAGCGACGGCTGGAGAAGGAACGCCAAGCCCGGCAAGCCAAATTGCAAAACGAGGATGAGGTAAGTAAGTCCGTCCGTCTGTCTAAACGCAAAAAACACGAACAAGATAAATCAGAAGAAGAAAAGCTTGCAATCCAAGAAAAGGATCGTGAGCGTAAGACGGCTGCTGCTCAAAATCGAAATGAAAATGAACAAAACTCTCACCTTGCTAAAGATAAGCAACGAAAGTCTTTAGCTCGAGTGAATGAATCTGAGCAGCAACGAGAGAATCGCCATGCACGAGATCGAGAACATCATGTTCAATCTCGTATAAATGAATCTTCTGATGACAACCTTTCTCGCCTTGCCTATCAACGCAAATATGCTGCGGAGGCTCGAGCGAATGAGTCTTCGGACGACAATCTNGGAAGTTATATAGCAATTATAATTGTTTTGAGATTTAATGCATGAAGTTTATTAATTAACTTAGTTAATCTAAAAAACGAACTTTTCAAATTTAAAATATTATTGTAAAAAAATTGTCTTTAAATATTAAATTTTAATCATAAAATACGCCTTAACCGCAGAAATCCGCAAAAAAAGAAAGCTACAGCTAATATAGAATTAAATTATCTTTAAATTAGGATACAAATCATGGCCGGAACTTGCCGGAATCAAAACAATTTTCAATTAGAATTTTTTAAAAAATTACGAAATAGCAATGTAAAATTCAATATTTTACTCAAGTTTAAAGCTTTTACTCTTATCGTTGCTAGATTCTATGATTTATGAACTACATTTTGATATACACAAGTCTCAGAATAACTATGACTGACTTGAGAAATATTGATTTGAAAATTTGGTAGAAAAATGTAAACAAAAAATATGTCAACTTTGAGTTGAAATATCTCGATAATTACACAATTAAATAACAAAACATTTCATGGGAATATGCATTAAATAATGCTTTATCGATTGCAATACAAGTCAAATGAATCTGTGAATCAAGCTTATTTTTTCAAAAGTGAAAAATTTTTAACAAAAAATATCAGTGTGCAGAGTTGTTATGTGCGAAAAAATTCGAGGTGCCGCACCTCAGGTGTGAAGGTGCGAGGTGCAAAAAATTTTTTTTGTCGGAAAAATCTGTCCGGTGGTTTTTCAGTCGTGATAATTATAAACCAATTTATCAGAAAAATATGGTTGATACCTTGTTAGAAAAGTAATTTTAAGACCTTTTTAACAAAATATTATATGTAATATAAAACCTTAAAACTATGGTCACAAGAGCAACATTATTGATATTTTTTGTGGTTTTTTGGCATTTAATTAGGTCAAAAATTCAAAAAACCTTCATGAAAATTATTTTATTGTCTCAAATTATAATTTTGCATTATTTTTACTCAAAACACACAAAGTTTTCTCAAAGAAGTGATTTCCTGCAAGTTTGCACGCTCTACAGCATGTGCTGCCGGTCTGAGATTGCCTTTATAAAAAAAATTTTT
This sequence comes from Polypedilum vanderplanki, assembly GCA_018290095.1. NCBI lineage: Eukaryota > Metazoa > Arthropoda > Insecta > Diptera > Chironomidae > Polypedilum > Polypedilum vanderplanki. Next base: position 16,660 of record JADBJN010000007.1, read on the forward strand.
AAAATTGCTTAAAATGATAAAATATGCAATAAAATTGATTTTTCAAATGATATTTCATTTTTAAATCACAACTTAGATTTAAGAAAAATTGCTATTTTTAAGAAAATTCTTATGCACTTTTCTTTATAGATATCATTTGAAAAATCCATTTTATTGAATATTTTATCATTTTTTATCATTTTAAAGCAGAGCCCGAAATCGGTGCAAAAGTAAATCAAATCGCAATCTCATATACACCGATCTGTAAAAAAAAGTTAAATCGATTTATTTGCACCGATTTCAAACCGATTTTTTTACACCGGTGAATTTGCACCGATTTTTTTACACCGGTGTAATTTACATCGGTGTAATTTACATCGATTTATTTAGATTGACCGATTTAAGATCGATCTAAAATTTGTCAACTTTTATTTTAAATGTTTTGTTTGTAAATCCTTTCGACTCATATATCAATCAATTAAGCATTCTTCAATGTACATTTCTGATGAATAAATATTAAATTAATTGCATTGTTATTGAGAAATTATGGTTCAAAATCGTGAAAAATTATTGTTTACAATTATGTATACATTTTTCAAATAATAATTTTTCGCTTTTTACTTATCTATTTTAAGACATATTTACATATATTTAAAGAAAGCCAATGAAATTTATGATAGTATACTTCAGTATTCAAAAATGATGCTTGCAAATCGTGAAAAATTTCAACAAAAATTATACAAAACTTGTCATAGAAGTATACTATCATAAATTTCATTGGCTTTCTTTAAATATATGTAAATATGTCTTAAAATAGATAAGTAAAAAGCGAAAAATTGAATTTTCAAACTAATTAAATTCAAAAAAATCATGAAGAGACTTCAAAAACGATGCTCTTGTGACCACAGATTTAAGTTAAATATTACATATAATATATCGTTAAAAAGGACTTAAAATTATCTTTTTAACAAGGTATCAACCATATTTTTCTGATAAGTTGGTCAAAAGTTATGAATTTTCAAACATGAAAAAAAAAACAAATGGATATCAAAAACAGTTTTTGAGCCAGGAAAAATCGAAATTTTCGAAAAAAAACCAAAAAAAATTTTTTTTTGCTATTTTTTAATTATCATGACTAAATAACCAAAAAAATAATTTTTTTAAAAAACTCAATTTTTTTCGCACCTCGCACCTAACAACTCTGATTCTTAAATTGTTTAGAGAGAGCAAATATAGCAATATCAAATTCCTTTAGATTCTTTCATATATTTCCATAGCAACGAAATTGATTTAAATTGAATGTTTTTGCTTATATTTTAAATTCAAAATAATCATTGAATAAAATGTTACTACCTAAAATACGAGTAAAATCACTAGAGAAATATAATAACAATAAATACTAAGAAGCCATATTCAAAGTCTAAATGCCACATCAGTGTCGACACAAGCTGACTAAATACCCATATAAAACTTCCTCTTTAACTTGATCACGAAGCAAAATAGAAGCAGCATTGTGTTATAATGGGAATTGCACACAGACGTTTGAAAATAACTATATCTAATATCGATCTTCCAAAAATGATATTCAAAAACTTTCTGATTAATCCCTCCATCCTAAAAAAGGTTTAGTGCGACAAAAAAAGTAGGAAAAGTGTAGAGAAACTTTTCGCACAAGAAGTAAAACCAAATCATGCCTGGATTTCATCTACTTTTCTTTAAATTTACTCTCATTCAGATTTGACATAAGTAAATTTTATTTTCTTCTTTTCACTCACTCTCATTCATCACACACGTATAAACACACATGCCATGTGGAAAATTTTCTTATCATTGTATATTGTGCATGTATTAAAGAAAGATATGTAGGTGCCTATGGCATATCCCCTTAAGATTTCGATAAAGATTTTAGGTGTATAAAGATTTGTGTGTGTATATATATATGTTAGACTCACAACAATAGCTCTTTTTCCATTCTGACACTTTCGTTGTCCCAAAACGAAATTTGAAATCACTTTTATTTGTGCACAGCAAATGTGCCAACAAGATCGAAAGAGAAAGAGAGTGATGTAGTGGGAGTACGACCAGAAAAACCATATTTCGTGTCTAAAGTGAGTAAAAATTCAAATGGTTAGCTTTTGTGTGTGAAAAAGAAAAAAATTGGGATATCATGTATATACACACATTCACAGTCACTATAAGGACACTTTTTTTATCACGAACAATTGTTTGTCGTTAACTTTAATATTTCATAGAATGACTTAGTAACATACCTTATAAATGTTTTTTTTTTCATTTATTTTCTGTCGAGCGAACAGAAAAAAGTCATTCGGAATTTGTGAGTTGTTGTGAGAATTCATGTTAAATTATTTCTCTTTATTTCACTTATTTTTTGGTATGATAGACATTTGAGAGGAGCATTTAGCAACTCAAAAGAAAGAAAGAATAGAGGAATATAGAAGAATGAATCATTAGCCGTGAATGTCTTAAGGAAAAGAAAAATACCGAGATGAATTGAATGAATGGAGAATATGAAATTTCGCTGATGGTGGAAATGTCAAGGAAATAATAGAGTCGTTTAGGGGAGCATTTTCATCGTTAGACTTTTTGACTGTCTGGTGTGATGACAGTAATTCATAATCAACATTTTCACAGCTACTATATAAAAGAAATGATGCAAAAAGAAACAAGAAAAAATTTTCTTTTCTTCTAAGCTTAAAACCTTTAAAAGTTAAAGTTAATCAATTTTATTAAATAGTCAGTTAATGTTGGATATAAATTTATAGCTACTTTATAGCACCTAATATTTCGAGCCTTCTTCGAATAAATTATTATTCTTACCACCATCATTTAAAGTCCCCATTACTATCACACCAAATATATACCAGAGAAAATATAAACGCTAAAGCATGAAACAAAGCAGAGCTATAGAGCTTTCTTTCTAAACCATTAACTTTCTTCATGCACATACACAACAAAACATTCTCATATATAAACATATATATTACATATCGACCGAAAATTCTTTTTCTATTAAGTTGTTTTCATTTAAACACGTTAAGAATGAAAGAAAATATAAAAAAACAATAAAATTCATCTAAAAAGCCATTTCGAGAATAATTAATTAACTTCAATTAGACCCATTTTTTCTATAGCCTTCTTTTCTTTCAATAGCTCTTTTTTACTAAAAGTGTTTTACTCTCTTTTATTCTCTGTTTCTTTATATATCGTTATCGTAATTTTGCTTTTTTTTTGTGCTATTGAAAGTAAGTAAAAAAAGAGAAATTTCGTTAGTTACCATTTATCAAAAACGTGCTATACACACACACACACACACACACAAAAACTAAGCAATAGAGGTATGTAGAAGGAAAGAATCTGTGAAAATAAGAAGTCAAAGTTGATTAATTATTTAACGATATTTACACACCCTCAAAGTCTTATATGCTGTAACTCAACAGCTTTTCATTGAACTTCTAAAATTGTTGTGTCTACACACGCATACAAACAGCTATCGCTCTTATAGCAATCGAAAAAAAAGTTAAGAGGCTTGCCTAAAGACATGATATTTTAGTCAAGTTCAAATCTGAAATAGAAATAGCAGAAGCGACTGAACGAGGCTTGTATACTTAATTTTTTTATTTTGTTAACTACTTAAATTAAAAAAGGTAGAATTCTGACTTGCATGCATATTTTACTTGATATACAAATATTTTTTGTCAAGTTGACATACACAAAAATGTCTTTAATTAATTCAGATTGAATTTAATTTCATTAAAATACATAGTAAATTAAAGAATCATTGACTTTCATACAAATTTGCTGGATTTCAAATGGATTAAATAAAATCTGAATGAATAAAAGACATTTTTGTTTAAGTCAACTTGAAATCGACTTGACAAAAAATATGCGCATATCAAGTAAAATAGACATACAAGTCCGAACCCTTTTTAAATTTTATTAAATGAAAAAAAATTTAAGTATGTAAGCCTTGTATCTGTGCGTAGATTTATATATATATACACACTTATTCACCACATAATTAATGTGTTATATAAATTCGATGAGATTTTTCTTCCTTCCTCTTTTTAATTTTATTTTTCTCTTCTCGTTTTTTTCATATTGTCGACAACGACGTTGTTGTCGACGGCCTCTTCCTTCTCCTCCTCATACCGCACTTTTTTCCTTCATTTCATTTTTTTCACACTTCTCGTAATAATGATGTTTTTCTTTTCTTTTCTTTTTTACTTTTCTTGCTGTGTCTACTTTATAAAAGAATGAAAAGCACTGCATACTTGACACTCATCATGACAGTAAATTGGATTTTTGAAATAATTTCCTTTTATAATGAAACATCTTCAACTTTATTCGATATCATCAATGCATTACAAGGGACTTTTATTTTCTTAATTTTTGTCTGTCTACCGCGACCAATGTCGTTCATTAAATATTGGTGGAAGGATCGTGGATCATTTCAAGTTGTACCTGACAAACCACATAACGAGTTTCAAATGACTTCAACAAAGATGACTAATTGAGGAAAGAAAAAGTTGCTATCTAGGAATAACTCTTAATCTTACATATAATAAAATATAATTAGGCTGATATAAATAAGTAGATAAACAAAGAATAAAAAGAAGATAGAAACATATTTCTCTATAGAGAATGAGAGAGCACCTCAATTAAATAAAAAAGCATCATAAAAATGTTTATTTAATTTCCCATACATTGAGTGTGGCAACGAGCGGTAGCACATGATGTATATTGATAAATATTTCAGTATCATGTTTATATTTGTTAAAAGTGAGTGCAAATGGAATATGTAGTAAGTATCTCTATTAATATTATTTATATACATGTTTTTTTTATTTCAATAAAAGCTTTTACAAAAACCAGAAATATGTCAACAGTTCAGAAACTACCAAGGGAAATAGACTCTGGCGCTTTTATTATATTATATTGACAATAAATTATGTCATAAGCCATTATAAACTTTGTATGTGCCAGTTTAAGTGAACAGTTTTATTTCTTTAAAGCAACTGCGAGCATGAACATAGTAAAAAAGGATTATTTAGTTATTGAGGTAAAACATTTCTCGTTCTTTAAATATTTATGATGTTAAAAAGACCTAAAATTGTTTGTTTATTATTGGACTAAGAAATTCTTATAAAATCAAACTGAAACAATTTATAAAAAGCTCCCACAGCTTTAAAAATTCAGCAAACATTCCTAGAAGCCACCTCCATCAAAAAAAGTTTTATTTTGGTTTAAATTTGATCTCTTTGTGCTTTACCGCTCAAACAAAATGTTTCTCTTTCTTTTTTTTTATTGATAAAAGCATTTCAATCAATTCAGTCAAGTAAAATGAATTATATGAAAAATTCAAATAAACAGTTCGTTCTCATACAAAAAAGCCGAAGTGAATTTCACTTCCATTGAATAATAATAAAAATACTGAGAGAAATTGCATTCAAAAGTGTTTCAATGCCATAACGAGATAAAAAATGTGACACGATGGAAAATTAATGGAAATAAAAAGAAAATTTTCCTTTATGTATGTATGTATATGCATATTAAGCAAATATATTTGCATAGTATGAACGAAATACTTCCCGTTACTCTGACTATACTGGGAAAAAATTTAAATTATATTCAATGAGAAGAGCACAGAGTAAAAAAAGATTTTTTTTCATTTCCTTCCCCATTTGTAATATTATTTTAAAGAATGTGAATTTTAACTATTTTTTTATCATTGTTCTCTTTCCTTTACTGTGTCGAGGTACTTTGAGTGGTGATGATTGTGATGGTAACAAGACCTAAATGTGGACTTATCAAGTCTTCGTAGTTGTGAGATTACTTCATAAAAAGAACCTTGATTAAGAATTGAATTGCATTATTCAAATGAGTTACAGAAGAGAAGAATGGAGCAAGCAAAAGAGATAAAGATAAAGATATTGTGGTCTTGAGACTAAACAAAGAGGAAAAATATGAATTGATCAAATTTGTGAGGTTTATGGTAGAGTGACACTAACAAGAAAAACTGATTATATTTAAAGCGTTGGTTAAAAGATTGTTATAAATGGATAGAAGGATGAATGGTTGGATTATTTGAATTAATTGAGATGCTTTAGAAAAGGACTATAT
>JADBJN010000007.1:23278-37846 GCA_018290095.1 Polypedilum vanderplanki
TTATTCGATAAAAAATAAAAGCCTAATCGATTAAATTTTAGTTGAAAATTTTAATTGAATAAGTTTCAGTTGATTTTTAATTTTTTGCAAATAAAATACCAAACGGTTTCAGACTCTACAATTTCCAGAATCTTACAATAAATTTTGTTAACTTGAAAATAACGGCTGCACAGTGGGCGAAAAATGGGAAAAAGTGGATAAAAATCATTTTATTGTCTAAGTTGGTGTATTTTGGCTAGAATAACATGGAAAAAATACTAAAATAATTATTTTCAAAAAAATCGATTTTTTAGGGCTCAAAAACATGCCTTTAGGTCAATTTTTGACATAAATGTGCCTAAAAGTCTTCAAAAATAAAGTTTTAATCTGACTTTTACACTATTAGAAAGCTTATTTTAAGACCTTTCTAGTGATATATTATACTTGCATATTTGCTAAAGGGATATGAGCAAGCAAGCCTAAAGAAAAAGACCACCTCCTCTTTTTTGGATATTATTAGAATTTTTTGGCTCTAATTCACAAAATATTCATCAGAAAAATACAAATTTATACTTGTTTTAAAGGTTTTAAAAATATCTATGACAAAAATACAAAATTTAAAGCGAGAAATTTAATTGAAGTTATTTTAAGCCCGAAAGAATGTAAAAATTCATGAAAAATTGACTTTATGATCATGTTTAAATGGGTTTGTTCAACTGGAATTTATTTTGTTCAATGAGATTTTTATTGTAGGTTATAGCTGAATATTGCTTTTATATTACAAAACTGCTATTTTTGAAAATTAGCTGCTATTTTGGGAATTTTTTAACTTTTAGTGCCAAAAAATGTCAAAAATTGGTAAATTTTTCAAATTTTTTGCACTCTTTTGACCATAACTTCTGTAAATCTCAACCAATTTTCATCAAAATTGCCTTAAAATGTTATTTATACTAATTTCTATTCAAAATAATTAAATTTTCAAAGCTATTTGTGGTATCTTTGTGCACCATCACATGAGGCACAAGCATAGCTGCTGGGTACACTATTTCGAAAATTTTTTTCAAATGCCCAAAATCAGTCCAAAATAACTAGAAATATCAAAATATGCAATAATATAACAATTAAGCTGAAATTTAAATTAATGCAATAGTACAAATGAAGTTTGAATTTGTAATTTTTTTGAAGAAACTTTTAATAAATGTGTAAAAAAATTTGATTTTTAGCGTCAAAATATTGCTATTTAGCGAAAATTTGTATGAAAATCGCGTTTTCTGAAACATATTTTAAGTTTTTTTTCAAAATATGAATTAATTTGAACAAATTTATCAATTTTATGAAAAATAATTCATATTTCTTAAAAATTTGATTTTTAGGCGTCAAAATATTGCTATTTAGCGAAAATTTGTATGAAAATCGCGTTTTCTGAAACATATTTTAAGTTTTTTTTCAAAATATGAATTAATTTGAACAAATTTATCAATTTTATGAAAAATAATTCATATTTCTTAAAAATTTGATTTTTAAGACGTCAAAATATTGCTATTTAGCGAAAATTTGTATGAAAATCGCGTTTTCTGAAACATATTTTAAGTTTTTTTCAAAATATGAATTAATTTGAACAAATTTATCAATTTTATGAAAAATAATTCATATTTCTTAAAAATTTGATTTTTAGACGTCAAAAATATGCTATTTAGCGAAAATTTGTATGAAAATCGCGTTTTCTGAAACATATTTTAAGTTTTTTTCAAAAATTGAATTAATTTGAACAAATTTATCAATTTTATGAAAAATAATTCATATTTCTTAAAAATTTGATTTTTAAGCGTCAAAATATTGCTATTTAGCGAAATTTGTATGAAAATCGCGTTTTCTGAAACATATTTTAAGTTTTTTTCAAAATATGAATTAATTTGAACAAATTTATCAATTTTATGAAAAATAATTCATATTTCTTAAAAATTTGATTTTTAAGCGTCAAAATATTGCTATTTAGCGAAAATTTGTATGAAAATCGCGTTTTCTGAAACATATTTTAAGTCTTTTAATTTTTAAGTTTTTTTCAAAATATGAATTAATTTGAACAAATTTATCAATTTTATGAAAAATAATTCATATTTCTTAAAAATTTGATTTTTAAGCTTCAAAATATTGCTATTTAGCGAAAATTTGTATGAAAATCGCGTTTTCTGAAACATATTTTAAGTTTTTTTCAAAATATGAATTAATTTGAACAAATTTATCAATTTTTATGAAAAATAATTCATATTTCTTAAAAATTTGATTTTTAAGCGTCAAAATATTGCTATTTAGCGAAAATTTGTATGAAAATCGCGTTTTTGAAACATATTTAAGAAATCGCGTTTTCTGAAACATATTTTAAGTTTTTTTCAAAATATGAATTAATTTGAACAAATTTATCAATTTTATGAAAAATAATTCATATTTCTTAAAAATTTGATTTTTAAGCGTCAAAATATTGCTATTTAGCGAAAATTTGTATGAAAATCGCGTTTTCTGAAACATATTTTAAGTTTTTTTTAAAATATGAATTAATTTGAACAAATTATCAATTTTATGAAAATAATTCATATTTCTTAAAAATTTGATTTTTAAGCGTCAAAATATTGCTATTTAGCGAAAATTTGTATGAAAATCGCTTGCTTTTAGTCTTTCTGAAACATATTTTAAGTTTTTTTCAAAATATGAATTAATTTGAACAAATTTATCAATTTTATGAAAAATAATTCATATTTCTTAAAAATTTGATTTTTAAGCGTCAAATATTGCTATTTAGCGAAAATTTGTATGAAAATCGCGTTTTCTGAAACATATTTTAAGTTTTTTTCAAAATATGAATTAATTTGAACAAATTTATCAATTTTATGAAAAAATATTCATATTTCTTAAAAATTTGATTTTTAAGCGTCAAAATATTGCTATTTAGCGAAAATTTGTATGAAAATCGCGTTTTCTGAAACATATTTTAAGATTTTTTCTGAACATATTAAGTTTTCAATATTAATTAATTTGAACAAATTTATCAATTTTATGAAAAATAATTCATATTTCTTAAAAATTTGATTTTTAGGCGTCAAAATATGTCAAGCGAAAATTTGTATGAAAATCGCGTTTTCTGAAACATATTTTAAGTTTTTTTCAAAATATGAATTAATTTGAACAAATTTATCAATTTTATGAAAAATAATTCATATTTCTTAAAAATTTGATTTTTAGCGTCAAAATATTGCTATTTAGCGAAATTTGTATGAAAATCGCGTTTTCTGAAACATATTTAAAGTATAATTAAATAAAATATAATCAGAAATGACAAAAACGTAAGTAAGGATAAATTGAAAAAAAATTCGGCATGATCAGGATTCGAACCCACGGTCTCGAGTTCAAAAAATTGTTTTGCAAAATTTTTAAAAAAGTGCGAAAAGGGCGAAATTTTTTTAAGTTTTCGCCATTTAAGAAAATCGCGTTTTCTGAAACATATTTTAAGTTTTTTTCAAAATATGAATTAATTTTAATAATGCTAGAGTGACGGATACGATGGCGAAAACTTAAAAAAATTTCGCCCTTTTCGCACTTTTTTAATTTTGCAAAACAATTTTTTGAACTCGAGATCGTGGGTTCGAATCCTGATCATGCCGAATTTTTCAATTTTTCCTTACTTTTTTGTCATTTCTGATTATATTTTATTTAATTATACTTTAAATATTTCAGAAAACGCGATTTCTTAAAATATGTTTCAGAAAACGCGACTTTCATACAAATTTTCGCTAAATAGCAATATTTTGACGCCTAAAAATCAAATTTTTAAGAAATATGAATTATTTTTTCATAAAATTGATAAATTTTTTCAAATTAATTCATATTTTGAAAAAAACTTAAAATATGTTTCAGAAAACGCGATTTTCATACAAATTTTCGCTAAATAGCAATATTTTGACGTCTAAAAATCAAATTTTAAGAAATATGAATTATTTTTCATAAAATTGATAAATTTGTTCAAATTAATTCATATTTTAAAAAAAACTTAAAATATGTTTCAGAAAACGCGATTTTCATACAAATTTTCGATAAATAGCAATATTTTGAAGCTTAAAAATCAAATTTTTAAGAAATATGAATTATTTTTCATAAAATTGATAAATTTGTTCAAATTAATTCATATTTTGAAAAAAACTTAAAATATGTTTCAGAAAACGCGATTTTCTTAAAATATGTTTCAGAAAATGCGATTTTCATACAAATTTTCGCTAAATAGCAATATTTTGACGCTTAAAAATCAAATTTTTAAGAAATATGAATTATTTTTCATAAAATTGATAAATTTGTTCAAATTAATTCATATTTTAAAAAAAACTTAAAATATGTTTCAGAAAACGCGATTTTCATACAAATTTTCGCTAAATAGCAATATTTTGACGCTTAAAAATCAAATTTTTAAGAAATATGAATTATGAAAAAATTCCTTTGTTCAACTCAATCCAAAATGGTATAAAAAAATTCTTTGTAAATAAAACTAAGAATTTATAAAAAAAAATTCACAACAGTGAAATGTAATTATGGAAAAAATGTCAAAAATGACCATGTACAGTTCCCTAGCAGCAGCAACAACAAAATGTTATGACAGCACGAAGCATCCGCAGGCATGACAGTTTATAAATATTTAATTTTGAATTCAAACAAGCGAAAAAAAGCAGAAGAAATGCTTTGTAGCAAAAATTTTTTTCAAGAATTTCATTTTGAAAAGGAATTTGATTTGAGTTACTTTGTATTTTATTATGAAGAAATTTACAGAGAAATTTACATTTGGAATTTATGAAATATAAAAAATTAGATTTCGATGAAAGATGAAAATTATTTTTTAATTAAGTTACGCTTCACAATAATTAATTGATCTTATTAAAAACAGTTTTCTTGATTTTTTTTTGTTTACAAGAATATAATGCAACATTTGTTTTATGTGACATTTGTCATTTATGGTATGCACAACATGTCATATATAAAAATTCCTGTTTTTTCCTATTTTAGTCTAAGAAATTTGTGTACTTACCTTGATGTCTACAAATAAACTATTAAACAATTCCCTAACAAAAATAACTCATTCATTTTGGCATTCAAAATTTACCCAACTTTAATCCATTTCATTGCTAAATAAGAAAAAAAATTCCTGGCAATAGAAACAAGAAAATTATCATAAATTCAGTAGGCAAATTCAGGAAAAATATTTGTTGGCATCAGTCTAACTTGCTTGCACATTGCAAAAATACATTAAAACCTCATATTGCAAACAATTAAATTTGGCGCGCGGACGAATAATGCAGAAAGAGCTGGAATTTTTTATTTTTGTATGCTCGCCTTTACTCATAAAATGCAAATAGTAAAATTTTCTATACTATTCAGCCACACAATGAATAATTGGTAAAATTAATAGTTTTTAGAGCGTAAAGCGTGGTTTTGGTATCATTATTATATATTTCTCTCTCTTTCCATTTGCCATTAAATGCAGACAACAATTCTACGATAATTTGATAATTCTCGATTTCTCTTTATTCTTGAATACAGTATGATAAAAGTAGAGATTATTATTATTAAAAAAATATTCTGGTCAGTGGATTTGTATGAATATGAAAAAAAAATTTTACAGAAATTATAGAAATTTTTAATTTAGTTATTTTAAAAATTGAAAAAAGTCGAGGGAAAATTTTTTGATCATCGGACAACATTTCTTTCATTGGAGCAACAAAATGCAATGTCGCGCAATATCGAACAACAAAACCACATGTCACATGAGACAAAAAAATGTCTTGTGACATTAAAATTGAATTAAAATTTGTTTTATTCTCAATCCAATTTTTAAAAAAATTTGATTAAAAATCAATTTTTAAAGCCTAAAATTAAATTTAACGAAATTCTTTTAATTTTCAAAATTTTAACGAAAAAATGATAAAAATAAAAAGTTCTACAAATTCTGATTTGAAAAATTTTCACAAAAGAGAATTATTTAATAATTTAAATGTTTTATTCATGAGTTTAATTATCATTGCAGGATTAATGAAATTTTTATTAGATACTTTGTGTGCTCTTCTTTCTCTTCTAGCTTCAATATGGTATTATTGTACTCAATTTCATTATGTGTTTATAATGGTAAATGTGGATAACAATTCATAATATTGTTAAGATATTCGTAATGTAAAAAAAAATAAATAATAATTTTGGATTTATTTGTATGTTTTATTGAACAGAAAATTTTTCGCTCTTTTATAGCAATTTCTTTTTATCCCATTATATTAATTAGAAGTAAGGTTCCGACTTCCATGCAGATTGAACGCAGATTGCATTCAAGTTGATTTATACAAAAGCGTCGTAAATTCATTCATATTTAATTTGATTTGGTCCAAATTTGACAATTTTATAATTAAATTAATGGTTCTTAAAATTGACAAATTTAAACCAAATCAAATTGGGCAATCGCAAAAAAAATTTGTTCGTCACAAACGACTTTTGATCGCTTATTGCTCTTAACTAAAATAACTTACCACAAAACTTAAAATGCCATTCTGTAGTACTAATTAGTACTACAATTTGAGATATTAACGATGAAGATTGGTTTTGTTGTTAAAAAGTTATTACGATTCAAAGTCGTTTCCGTGACGAACATTTTTCGGGAAAAAAGTATTTCAATTTTGTGTATTCCGCAATTTCTCTGCAATCACTTTATCAATCTCAAATCTGATTTCTTTGATCGAAAGCTAGTGAATTTAAATGTGTCCTACAATAAAAGTGAATTAAAATAAAGACCGATTTCATATTGAAAAATCAAAACAAAGTGAAAATTTGCAGAGAATGAGAAAGTTATAAGCCATTGAATTCTTAATTTCCACTTAAATAAAAGTTTAAACGATTCTCTTTCTGCTCATATATTAAATTACAGAGAATACAAAGCGAAACATTATAAAAATTGGTCAAATTAGAATCGCCATATTTTTCAATGAAAATGTTTGATTACTATTTCAAGATTTCTCTTAAACTTTAGATTACACTTTAACTTGAGTCATCATATAGTTATTTATTTGTATCTTGCAATCTGAAAGCTAAAATCATGAGAAAAGTTATTGAAAATTTTCAAATTTCAATCAAACATTTGTTTTGTTGCTCTTTTTCAAATGAGCAACTTTTCAGCAACAACTTTTTGGATTTGTTTTTCACTAATTTCACTCAAATTAAACTATTAAGAGATAAGATTTAAACACAAAACAATTGTTTATTAATTAAAGAAGTGGAATAAACATTATATGATGATGAAGAAAACATATTTGTGAAATAGAAAATTTTTCTAAAAAATTGAGCTACAACAACAAAAATTCCCGATTTTTTTGCGATTGCCCAATTAAATCTGAATTAATTAGAGACACATTTTGTAAGTCAACTTGCATGCAAATAGTCAAGTCATCTGCATGCAAGTTCGAACCCTAAATAGAAGAGAAATTTTTCAAAAATAAATTATCAAATTAAAAAAATATTTTTACTAAATAAAGATTTCTAAATTTCAATGCTTCTTAGTAGTTTCATTAGAGATTTTGTTCTTTCAGAAATTACCAGACATTTTATTTGAATTATAGAAAAACATTTCTTCCGATTTCAGCAACACCAAACATTGGCGTACATACATTTTAATTAAATTAATTAAAATAGATTTTCAATCAAAAATGATTTTAATAAAATTTTAATTGAAGTTTTTTCAATATTTGTATACAAACTAATTACAGTATAGGGAAGAGTGATTAGCAACTTTTTAATTTTTTGAATAACTTTTGTTAGAGAGCAGCTAGAGACATGGTTTAAAGACGAAAGTTCATTAGAATTTTGTGAGACACATTATGGTATCAAAAGTTTTTAGATATTTTATCATTTACTATGACTTTTACCCGATTCTCTTGTTTTCAGTGATTTTGAAATTTTTGTTTTTGTTGTTTTCTAAATTCTTGTAGTGGTCATATTTGAGCTCTGACTGCAGCTTAATTAAGAGCTGTAGACATCTCATTTTCTACATGAAGACGTCAAATAACTTCAATTTTAAGAAACTGCAAAGAGATTTGATAAAACTTTTCACGTTTGAGAAGAATGAATGAAAATGTCGAAAAAATTGAGCAAAAATGGCGGAAAATTTGACCATCTTTACGTTTTCTTGATTTTTCTCTAAAACCTCTAAACTAAACTCTACATATAATATATTAAATGAAAGCTAATGAAAAGTCAAATCAATTATAAAAAGAGTTGAGATGAAATTCTTTCTTGGTTTCTTAAATTTATTTTTTAAAAAAGTCTTAATTTTTCGAAAATGTCCAACATTTGTTCTCATCATAACTCAGAAACTATTTGACTAAAAAATTTGAAACTTCACTCAGTTACTAAGCTAAATATATACAATAAGTCTACAAAGTTTCAAAATTCTAGCTCAATTGGGTCAAAAGATACAGTCTCTTAAAGTTAAAAATGGCGATTTTTAAGAAAAAAAATTTTGTATGCTTTTCGAAAATCGGGTAAAAGTCATAGTAAATGATAAAATATCTAAAAACTTTTGATACATAATGTGTCTCACAAAATTCTAATGAACTTTCGTCTTTAAATCATGTCTCTAGCTGCTCTCTAACAAGTTATTCAAAAAATTAAAAAGTTGCTAATCACTCTTCCCTATACTGTATCAGAAATTAATTAACTTATTTTCAAATGTAAATGAATCAAATTGATAGAAATAATAAACACTCTATTATTAAAAATTTTAAATTAATTTCAGTCATTTTCTGTAATTAAATATTTGAAAATATCAAAAATTTTAACCTGAAATTGTAAAATAAAAATTTTGTTTTTAATTAAAATTTTTATTAATTTATTTCAGGTGTATTTACATAACAGATCGACTTTTTATATTGAATAATTTTACTTTTATTTTGACATTTTCTTAAATTTTCCATAAAAGAATTTGAAATCAGATAAGAAAAATTTTGTCAAATTTCAATTTCTTTTTAAAAAAATTTCCTTTTCTAATATCAAATGAACTTTTTCAAATTTACCATTCCATAAAATTGACTAAAAGTTATTGTAAGCAACAAAGAAGAACAAAAAAAATTAAAAATCTTCCTTTTGACATAAAAAAATTTGTCGCAATTTTATGTTAGAGGCGATTGATCGATGTTCACTTTAATAAATCTTTTTCGCATAAAATTTATTAACACTATAAGTTACTGCTGACACAAATGATGATGCTGTTGAGTAGAATAGGAAGTAAAAGAAGAAAAACATTCTGTTGAGATTGCATTTGTGAAGCTGAAATGAGAAAAAAGAAGAAGAAAACTTATTTAAACTTTCTTGCTTTTGCACGATGCGATGATTCAAACAATTGGTTTTCACTTTTTTTTCTTCTTTTTGTTCATGGTAAGAAGAAAATATTGAGTTTGCAGACAAGGGGAAAAATTTTTGTGAGTTTGAAAAATTTTATAAAATTTTTGAAATTATTGAATTTTAAAAAAATTTGAAAAAGTTTCAAAAGAATTTTTAAAATTAATTTAACGGTATTGATTTTGAAATTTAAATATGAATTTTTCATTTAACGATTTTATAAAATTCAAATTCTTTACAAAATTTAAAATATAATTTTCCAATTTTCAGTAATTTTCCTAAATGAATTCAACTCAATTCGAACAAGAAAAATTTTAAATTTAACGGTTTTCAAAAATTTAAATTTTTTCAAAATAGTTTTTAGAATTTCTAGCATTTTTAAATAAAAATAAATTATTCCACCTAGATATCCCAAAATCAACGACAAGAGAACATAGCAATATTTTAAGACGAAGTAATTTCTTCGTGGCAAATTTTCTTTATTCATAAATTTTACTTTCACACATGTAGACATCGCATGCATGTAGTAATTGAATCTTATATAAATACACACTCACACAAAAGATGCTGTAAAATTTACTTCTTCAGCCAAACAAAAATAAACAATTGTTACAATAATGAACTTGCAAGAAAATTTAGAAAGAAAATTCTTTTCATAAAACTTTCTTGAATGATTTTTTTTTTGTTGTTTCTTTTGTGTTACATAATTAACTTTATTTTCTCATCATTCACAAACACACATATACAAAGTAAAAGTGAGTATAAAACATAAACTTTTCTCATCATCATAAGATGCTAGTGAAAAGTGAACGTTTGGTGAACGTGATTTTTTTAGGGGAAATTCTTCTAGATTTCTGCAGATTTTTTCAGAAATTTCTGTAATATTTCTGCAGATAATTCTGCTCGTTTTTTGTTGCAAATTTTGTTTTCTGCTGCAAAGTTTAATGAATTTAAGTGTGGAATTAATAAGTTGCTTTGAATTTCATTTAAAAAATTTCTTTATAGCATGAAGTTTACCTGTCTTTCTATGATTTTGTTGCTCACACTTGTCTGCATTGGTTTTGGGCAAAATCAGAAATTGAATATTTTTAAAGAATGGAAAACAATGGATTTTCAATTCCCGACACTAGATCGTCAATTAGCCATAAGCAATGGCAAATTTGTACCTGAAAATATAATTCCAATCGATGTTGCAGTCAATTATAAAAGTATGAAATTAACTTAATTTTTGCCTTTGATAAACTGAATCAATTCTTTAATTTAGGTCCACTACAGAATTCAAGAATTTTTGTTACTATGCCACGTTTTATGTCTGTAAAAGTAATTTTTTCTTTGGTTCTTTCATACATTTAGCAGCACCTTCCTTGCAATGGTTGTATTTTAAAAACTAAAAACGTTGGGCGCATGATTTATAGAATTTTTATCTTTATGTATTGCTTATCTTTATTGTTTATTAATTTTATTTCTCATAGATTGTTAATCGCATAATTTTGGTTTCGCTTTGAAATTGATTAGTTAATGACAGATCAGTGACCAGTACAAGCTTCGCTTGCACTTTGTTATAGATTAGTGTTTCGAACTGTTAAGACGTTCGACCTACCATTTTCGAGCTATGACAGCCAGCTAACAAGCCATCGTAGACCTTTATATGAAAAACGCATCAGCTCCTAAAAAACATTTTTTTTAAAGTTAAAAAAATGCAAATTTTTATGAGAAAAGATTGAGTTTTTGGACATTTTTGAGTATCATACATCACAAAAAAATATTACATATAAAATTTTAAGCTCGATCGGTTGGAATTTAACTCTCACTAAAATGATAAATTTAATAATTTATTTTAGAAATTTAAATATATCCTACAAGAATCAACAATGAAAATGTTTCTCCAAAAATTTTTATTTCTAATACTTTGTTTATAAGAAAATCATAGTATGTCAAAAAAATTTTTTTCATTGCGAAAATTATATTTCATTTTGAGAGTGTTTTATTAAAACAGATACAATTTTATTTTTTGAATCATTTCATTTGATTTAATATTGATTTCGATATATTCAATAAATGGAGAGGATAAGGATACCTTTAGGAATGGATCCTGTTCAAAGGGTAAATGAAAGTTTGCGTCAAATATCTAATTTAGCAGCTCCTAGGGTGCTCATATATGAAAAAGAAGTGAACTATTTTCATTTCAACCAAGCTTTAAACGACATGATGAGGTATGAAAGAAGAGTCCATCACGATTGGGGCCTAATTACATGCTTAAGAAATTTCGGAAAAGTTGACGTGCCGTCGTTTGTAACGGTCGCTTGCCGGCCAACTTTTAATGATATTGCCGATGCTCGAGAGGCTGGCGAATCATTCGAATGGCACGTTATTGTCGTGGGAAGATATAGAAATATCGGCATAATATTTGAACCAAATTTTGATCAAACGTTTCCAGATCACCTACATGATTTAGAAGGCAGGGAGAAAATACGGGCGGTATTCGAAATGCTTAATTTGAGGCCTGGATTACGAACGCCAGCAAGAATATTTGTTGGAGGCGGCGGCAATTTTGATAGTCAATGCCGCAAATTTTCTTTCAATTTCTTGAAAGATTTTACAACACGGTATTTGCAACTGCCCATTAACACTGAAATCGATCAACATTTTATTTATGGAGATCACCCGTTCAAAGAAATTCGCTGGTGAAGGTATAATATTGACATTATTTTAAATGATAAATTTATAATTTATTTATTTATTCTATTTTCAGAGTTTCTAATAATCTGGTTCGTGATGTGACGATATACACTTATGTTTTTCTGAATTCTATCTTCAATTATAATTTTATTTTGCTGAATTTGACAATTTATTTCATTAACTATATTTTATTATTACATAACTGAAATGTTGTTTTTGTATTTTGAAAATTCTCCTTTTTCAGTTTTCTTGAAATTTAAACATTGTTGCATGTGTACATACATTGCACAAAAAATTATTTATCGTAAATCCTGATCTATCAACGCACACTGATATTTTTTTGAAAATTTTTTTTCATTTATTATTTTATTGTTTACATCTAAAACTCTCTCCAATCATGTACTAATCGATAGAGCATACTCAAGTTTATTCTAGTAGATTATTTAATTATTTGGTCGCCTAATTGTTGAGAAATTAAAGATCAAAGTTGACATTTTTTTTACATTTTCAAATCAAATTTTCTCACCTTATGCTGATTCATTCTTAGCCATATTTATATCAAAAGAAAGCTTATTAAACCTAGAATACATCTATGATAAGAATAATAACTTAAAAATAAAACAAAATGCTTAAATTTGAATTGCTATTTTATAATTTTTCGTAATTTTCAATCAATCAATTACTAATTGTTTCACAATGAAATATAGATAAAACAATAGATTGAAATTCACACTCGCATGTAGAGATATTTACGGTTGAATTTTGCAAAAAATCTCATATTGAAACATAAATTTTTACAATTTTTTGTTGTGATTTGAAACATTTAAGAGATTTTCTTTACTTCAATCAATAAAATAACTTAAAATGAAGAAACAATATTGAGAATTTCTTAAAATATGGCTTTATTTCATAGATTGATCGATTTGAAAAAATGTCTATCATATTGGAAAATAATATCAATAAATATTAGTATAATAATGATTTTTTATTAACAAAAAGTTGTCACTGTTTTATACAGTATTGTATCAATGCACTATGGGCGGAAAAAGGGAAAAAGTGGATAAAAATCATTTTATTGTCTAAGTTGGTGTATTTTGGCTAGAATAATATAGGAAAAATAATTAAATGATTATATTTCAAAATTTCGATTTTTTAGGGCTCAAAAACCTGCTTTTAGGCCATTTTTTGACATAAATGTGCCCAAAAGTCTTCTAAAATAAATTTTAAAAATTCCAACTTTTGCATCATTAAAAAGCTTGTTTCAAGTCCTTTCTAACGATATATTATACTTGCATATTTGCTTAATACATATGAGCAAGCGAGCCAAAAGAAGAAGGTCACCTCCTCTTTTTTGGATATCATCACAGTTTTTTGGCTCTAAATCTCAAAATATTTATCAGAAAAATATATTTTTACACTTATTTAAAATGTTTTAAGAATATCTATGATAAAAATACAAATTTTGAAGTGAGAAATTTAATTGAAACCATTTTAGATCCGAAAAAAAGTAAAAATTCATGAAAAATTGATAATATGATCATGTTTAAATGGGTTTGTTCAACTTGAATTTAATTTGTTCAATGAGATTTTTGCTGTAGGTTATANTCAATTTGATTGATTTACATTTGAAAATAAGTTAATTAATTTCTGATACAGTATAGGGAAGAGTGATTAGCAACTTTTTAATTTTTTGAATAACTTTTGTTAGAGAGCAGCTAGAGACATGATTTAAAGACGAAAGTTCATTAGAATTTTGTGAGACACATTATGGTATCAAAAGTTTTTAGATATTTTATCATTTACTATGACTTTTACCCGATTCTCTTGTTTTCAGTGATTTTGAAAATTTTTGTTTTTGTTGTTTTCTAAATTCTTGTAGTGGTCATATTTGAGCTCTGACTGCAGCTTAATTAAGAGCTGTAGACATCTCATTTTCTACATGAAGACGTCAAATAACTTCAATTTTAAGAAACTGCAAAGAGATTTGATAAAACTTTTCACGTTTGAGAAGAATGAATGAAAATGTCGAAAAAATTGAGCAAAAATGGCGGAAAATTTGACCATCTTTACGTTTTCTTGATTTTTCTCTCAAACCTCTAAACTAAACTCTACATATAATATATTAAATGAAAGCTAATGAAAAGTCAAATCAATTATAAAAAGAGTTGAGATGAAATTCTTTCTTGGTTTCTTAAATTTATTTTTTAAAAAAGTCTTAATTTTTCGAAAATGTCCAACATTTGTTCTCATCATAACTCAGAAACTATTTGACTAAAAAATTTGAAACTTCACTCAGTTACTAAGCTAAATATATACAATAAGTCTACAAAGTTTCAAAATTCTAGCTCAATTGGGTCAAAAGATACAGTCTCTTAAAGTTCAAAATGGCGATTTTTAAGAAAAAAAATTTTGTATGCTTTTCGAAAATCGGGTAAAAGTCATAGTAAATGATAAAATATCTAAAAACTTTTGATACCATAATGTGTCTCACAAAATTCT
>JADBJN010000022.1:1127-16176 GCA_018290095.1 Polypedilum vanderplanki
ATTAATTTGCAATTCATACTGAAATAAAGAATTAAAATAAGATCGAAGATTTTTATTTGAACGTTTAAAATTCACACGACAAATTTTTATTGATTCTTTCAATCAATTGATTGAGTCCGTTCATTGAGTGATTGTTTCATAGATTATCTTTTGGTCCGTACGAAAGTGATCTATATTCAAAGCAATCAAATATCAAAATCCATATTGCAATTTTGAGGTTAAGTTCGCGAGGAAGTTAAATTCACTGCTAACAGTGTTAAGTGCATCAAGAGTGTGAGTGCTCATTTTATTTATCGGCTTTCCGACGTTCGAGACTCAGTATACACGGTCGAGATGACTAGTTTAGCTTCTAAACTCAAGGACAGCAAGTTTCTTGCTACCAATTTTGCTTCGGATTCTAACGTATCAATTATACGTAGTTACTTTCTTTCGAAGAAACATGTGAAACCTGACATTAAATGTCAATGGACGAAATGTCTTATTGAAGAAGAGCGTAAAAAAGAAACAGTCACGCTAAAGACATTTCAAGAAATTAAAGAATGGACTCATCCAATGTGCTTTTGTTTTTCATGCAACCGAACGTTTCATTTGGTGTGCTTTCAATTAAATTTAGAAACATTTTCTAATCAACCTGCACCTTTTCTTTGCAATGAATGCAAATTATCACCTGACAATGAAGTGGCACAAAAATATTATTCTAGTGCAAATTGGGGAAAGCTTACAATAGAGCGAAGAAAATTATTTCTTAAAGCGGATTCAATTGAAAAATATCCTAATTTAATTGGGGATCAATCATTAGAAGTAACGTGGGATCCTGATGATATTCTGGCTATTCAGGATTTTAAGTCTTATCATGTGGTAGATGACTACAACAGAGAAATGGAAACTTTGGGTCAACTTTTCAAAAATTATCAATTGGAAGCAGAAGCAAGAATGAAAACAATGCAACAGAAGATTGATGAGTTAGAGCGCTCCCGCCAACCATCAACTTCTACATTCTCTACACAATATTTTACTGCTCCTCCTTTTTCTTCCACATTCAATACTCGTGTTGATTCCAATCCAGCAGAAATATCTACCAGTGAAAGTATCTTGAAGAAATTTTTCATTTCACTTCAAACTGACAAAGCTAATGCTAGTGCTCAACGCACACAAACTTCACAAGTGAATGAGACTATTCGACCTCCTAATGTGAACGCTACTTTCACGCAAAATCCTCCTAGAACGCCTACTGTCAATTTTAATCCTCCTAATGATCAACCACAAGAATTCGATGAATCTAGCTTGAACGTGTCCGAACGTATCTTGCTACATACAACTCGAGCTTGTCTGGAAAGCGTGAACGCTCAAAAACAAACCGCTAATACCAAACTATTAGATTTAAAAAGAAAAGCACTTCCCAAATTATCTACCTTTAAAGGCGATCCTAAAGGTTGGATTTCTTTTAAGAAAGAAATTTATCGATATAAAGAATCAGGCTTATATGATGACGAGATTGTCAAATTCTACGTTTATGGGGCACTAGAAGGTGATGCCAAGAAAAGAATTGAAGATCTGATCGATACAGCTACTTTAGATGAAGTTTTAAAAGTCCTTGAAGCAAGTTTTGGACACATTCCTACAATAATTAAAGCTATTGAAAGCGATATTTTAAAAGTCAGAATAAAAGGGGACTTAGTAAGAAGTGATGTTGTGATGATTAATACTTTGATTCAATCTTATTTTACGACTTGTCGTTATGCAAATGTGCAAAGAGTGAATTCCAATATGCTAGCAGAGCATATTATTGAGCAACTAGAGTCTACACATCGAATCTTGTTTCGACAACATTGCCGTGCTGAGAGACCTCTCTCTGAAACAGTTCTTCCTGATTTGGATATGGTTTATTCATTTCTGGAAGCCATTTCCAGTAGCCTTGACGTGAAACCAAAAGACAAAAAAGATAAACCAGCTCAGCTGCAAACAATTACAAATAATTCGTTTTCTCCTTCTGCGCAAAATAATCAAGCACGTTCAACGGATTATCACTTTTCAGTGCGTGATATTGCAATTGCTACCCATCAAGGTTATTATATGAACGCGGTAAATGCGCTCACCAAGCGCTGTTATTGTTGTGATTCAACATCACACTTCACTATTGAATGCTACCGCTTCAAAGGAATGGATGATCAACAACGCTCACAGTTGATTACAAACAAAGGTCTTTGTCGTAATTGTTTGTTGACAACAGATCACCAAGCTAAACATTGTAATGTTAAACCACATTGCGGACGAAAAATTTCAGATGAAAATTTCTGTAAAGCTAAACACCATGCTATACTTCATTATGTAGGCTTTAGTTCTGGTCCGAACAGAACTCGACCTTCATTTAATGGTAGAGGTAATGGTCGTGGTAATTTTAATCGTCGCAACAATGGTAATCATAATTCTCAGAGAGCTCAAAATACATATGATCAAAATAAAAGGAATAACTCGTCGGCTAATGATTCTAGCTCATCACAACAAAATCAATCTAATTCGTCTACTTCATCATCTCATCAAACAGCTATTCAGTCCAATCAATCTCAAACAGCTGCTGCTACAAACTTAATTTCATCAGCAAATGTTCCTTGTTACAAATATGCAGTAACAGCACCACTTCAAAAACAATGCATCGCCGTTAGCAGTGACAGAACTGTAAAGGTTTTTAAAAATAGATTCTTCGGTCCGTACGGAGAAACTATTGGTTATTCCATTGGCGATTCAGGATCAGAAATCACAATAATGCGTGATGATTTGAGAGAACAATTAGGAATTGAAGGTAAACCTACTTCTTTGAGTTTACAATGGACTGACAGCCAGATCAGATCAATCCCAGCAATTGAAGTAGTCTTAGAAGTTCAAGGATTGAATAAAGGAGACAAAATAATCGCTTTGGACAAGTGTTATGCTGTAGAAGCGCAATATTTTTCATTGCCTGCTCGTTCACTGGATGTAGAAGCACTTAAAAGTCGCTTCCCTTATTTAAAAGCTGCTAAGTTTGACAGCTATTTTGATGCAGTTCCAATATTATTGATTGGTAGTCTGCATGCTTCATGTATTGAAGCAATCGCTCCTTCATTACAAGAAGGTATCAATAAACCTGTTGCAATTAAAACTCGCTTAGGCTGGAGTATATACGGTGGTTCATCTGAGTCGTTGTCAGAAACGAGCTCACAAAAAGCTGAAATGGTAGCTTCCACTGAAATTGCAACTGATAATAATGACCCTAAAGGAGTATCGAATAGTGATTTGACGAAACTTCTTACTTTCTATAGCTCTGTTGAAAGTTTAGGCATTAGAGCCAAGTCCGCGCATGTTACGGACAGCGAACGAAGAGCTACCGAGCTCATTGAAAATGAAATGAGAATTCTACCAAATGGTACTGTTGAAGTTCCTCTCATTTGGGACGTGTTAGAAAATAGAACGACAGATAAAAATGGTAATGTTACGGTGAAAAAGATTTGGCCGAAACTCCCAAACAATCATGCAATGGCGTATATGCGTCAACTTGGACTGGAAAAGAAACTTGCAAAACATTCTGATCAACGCAAAGCATATAATGAAAATTTTCTAAGCCTAATAAAGGAAAATTATGTGCGTTTGGCTACAGAAAAAGACTTGAAAACTGAATGGACAAATATTTGGTATTTGCCTATGTCTATCGTCGCAAATGTCAATAAAGTCCCTGTTAAATATCGAAATGTTTATGATGCCAGTGCCAAGTTTCAAGGAATTTCTCTCAACGATCGATTGTTAATGGGACCTAACTTGTTAGTGGACATTCTACGTCCAATTTTTCACATGAGGATGAACAAAATTGCCTTTACCTGTGATGTTAAAAGTATGTTTCATCGTATCGCGATTTGTGAGCGCGATCAGCAATGCCAGCGAATTTTGTGGCGACCTGATGAAAATCAACCCATGCAAACTTATATTATGAAAGTTATGCTATTTGGACCCAAGAGCTCACCTTTCTCTTCTCAATTTGTGAAAAACAAAACTGCTGAAAAATGGGAAAATATATATCCCGAAGCTGCTCATTTACTTAAATATCTTACATATATGGATGACAGTCTTACTTCTGAAGGAAGTGTTGAAGATGCAATTCGAATTGCTCACCAAGCAATCGAAATTTTAAAGTCCATTAATTGGGACTTAATTGGATTCCAAAGTAATAGCCTTGAACTATTACGAAATTTGCCTGATACACATGTTAAACAAGAGTTGATTCCACTCTTGAGTGATGAAAATGAAATTGCGACAACTAAGGTTTTAGGTTGTCTGTGGGATCCAAAATCTGATTCTTTTATTTATCAATTTGATAAAAATATATTCGTCAAATTAGTGACAGAATGTCATTATCGTCCTACCAAACGCGATCAGTGCAGTACTATAGCTAGACTATATGATGTCTTAGGATTTGTTGCACCATTCACTATTCGAGGAAGAATTTTACTGCAGAGGAGTTGGCGTAAAGGTCTGGATTGGGACGATAAAATTAGTGAAGAAGATGCAAAAGAATGGTCCAATTGGTTAAAATCTATCGAACAAATAAGTAATTTAAAAGTTCCTCGTCAATATGCCAAAATAGATAGATTGAAAGATTGTGATAGCATCGAACTACATGTTTTCGCAGACGCGGGTAAGGAAGCTTTTGCCGCAGTCGGCTATTTCGTTATCACTATCAAAGATATTCGTCATTCAAACATTGTACTTGCTAAAGCAAAGGTCACACCAGTTAAATTAGGCTCTGGTGTAGTTATCAATGAAATGCCACGTTTAGAATGCTTATCATGTCTTATTGCTGCCAGATTATGTAATACAATCTGTTCTTTGCATCCAAAAATGTCGCTAAGAATTTATCTGTGGAGCGACAGTGAAATAGTTTT
Organism: Polypedilum vanderplanki; assembly: GCA_018290095.1. NCBI lineage: Eukaryota > Metazoa > Arthropoda > Insecta > Diptera > Chironomidae > Polypedilum > Polypedilum vanderplanki. The sequence goes on from JADBJN010000022.1 coordinate 6,038, forward strand.
ACGATGGATTAAGAAAAAGAATCATCGTTTACCTAAATATGCTCATTCAGCAATAGATGAAATTTTGGAGTTAACAGAAAGAGAACAATGGCGTTATGTTCCATCTAAGGATAATCCAGCGGATCTTGCAACAAAATTTCAAGATTTCGACTTTAGTGACGCAAATTCAAAATGGTACAAAGGCCCTCCTTTCCTTTTGTTGACAAGTGAGTTTTGGCCCGAACAAAAACACTTTTCAGACGAACAGGAATTGGAAACATTTCAACTTGCTACAGTTATCAATTCAACCCCAAGTCAATTTTCATCACAAGTTAAATTGCCAGCAATTGATTGCCCATTTGCGTCTCATTTCTTCATAAACAAATTTAGCAATTCCATTAAAAGTAAATGGTCGAAATTAGTACGAGCCACTGCTCGAGCTTTGAAATTTTATGAAGAAGCTATAATCCCTTTAGCTATCTCTGTATGCAGAAAGAAAGAAATTAACTGGAAAGTTATCAAAGAAACAAATGATGCTTTTCAATCATTATCTGCTGCAAACCTTGAAAAGGCTGAACTTTTTCTGGTAAGAAAAATGCAACATGACATAATGGCTAAGGATATAAATTTATTAAAAAGACGTTTGCCAGTTTCAAGTCGAGATCTGGCTCAATTGAATGTTTTCTTAGACGATCAATTTATTATTAGAATTAATTCTAGAGTTGCTTTAGACCCTCTTATCTATCCGCAACGTTTTGCTCCTGTGGTGCCGAGGGAGCATCCTCTCACAAAGATTATGCTTTTTCATATTCACGAGAAATATAATCATGTTTGCTTAGAATCTCAAATAGCTGATCTCCGTACAAAATTTTGGCTGCCAAAAGCCAGAGCAGAAGTGAGAAAAATTAAAACCCAATGTAATCATTGTGGATTTAGAAGAGCAAACAAACAAGTGCCAATAATGGCTCCTCTTCCTGAATGCAGAATAGACCCTAATTTACGCCCATTCCAAGTGACAGCTGTAGACTGTACCGGCGCTATCAGTGTTTATAAACACACCAGGGAATGTAAGATGTATTTACTTCTTTTTACTTGTACTCTTACACGATTCGTTTATGTGCATATTGTGGAAAAATTAGACACTCTATGTGTTCTTGAAGCGATTACGCAGTTTTGGACTGCTTTCGGTCCAGTTTCCGAGTTTCTTTCTGACAACGGAACCAACTTTAAAGGCGCTTCAAATCGACTGAAACGAGATCAAAAAATTCAAGATATTTCAAAGGAATTGAATACTGTGAGACAAGAGATTAAACAACAATTAGCACAAAAATATGCTTTGAATTGGCGATTCATTCCTGCTTATTCGCCATGGTTTGGAGGCAGTTATGAAAGACTCATCAAAGAAGTGAAAAGAGCATTTGAAGGAACGATAAATAAGAAAAAATTAACGAAAACAGAATTAAATATTGCAGTTCAAGACGCGGCTCAACGTTTGAACAATCGTCCTCTCACTCATAACGCTATTTCAGATGAAGACGCTCCAATTTTGACTCCTCATATACTCGCTAAAGGTCGCAGTGGTTGGCCCCTTCTTCCTTCTAATGTCAATAACAACTATGAACCTGAAGATATCAAAGATCGTTATATATATCATCGAGGCAGGAAATTAGCTGATGAAATCATGCAAAGGTTTGTGACTGAATATTTATCTATGTTGACAAGAAGAGATAAATGGTTTAAGAATGTTCCCGACTTAGAAATTGGAGATCTTGTTCTTCATATTGATCCTGCTAAAACTAGATCAGCTTGGCCTAGAGCCAAAGTAGTTGAGGTATATAGAGGAAGAGATAACCATGTCAGAATTGCTGACATTAAATATGCTGACCAAAGCACAGCAGAAAAAGTGACAGCACAACGCTTAGCAAAAATTGAAATTCAGAAATTAGATCCAGCTTTCTGATTACATTTTTTTTAGTTTAACTGACAATACACATTTTAAGATTATTTGAATTTCGCTTCATTGACGCGAAAAATTTCTTAGCAACACGTGCTTCTCACAACTTTTAAATCAATTGAACTCAACTTGGAAAATACTTATTTCATGGCTGTTAATTGTGATAACTTGTTGGTTTGGTCCGTACAGATCAATCAAGTTCCTAGCAATTTGAATTTGCATGAAATCTTGCTCAATCTTAAAGAAAATTGCAAAACAATTTTTGCAATCTATCGTGATTTTGATTTCCGACATGTTTTAAGTGGTCCTACAGTCTTCATTTCACTCATTTCACGTTCAGAAGCTGAATATATAATTCAAAATGGCTCTAATCTATTGAATAATAGATTCGTAAATGCTCAATTCGCTCAAGTTAGCGCAATTTCTCTTAAGTTGATAAAGTGCATTGTTCCGATATCACAAAGAACACTAATGTTAGCAAATATAAACGTGGATAGTAGAATTGAAGAATTGAGTGATATCCTTTCATTATTAACGAGCTTCTTTTGCGACAATATAACTGTTACGAGTTGTCGCTTAATTATTGATAAACGACGATTTCATTTAAGAAATTTCGCTTTTGTAGATTGCGTCACAATAGATGACGTAATGCATTTTGATAACATGGAATTAACAATTGGTGAAAATATCAAACTCAATTGTATGCTAAGTGACTCAATTCCTGTGTTATTAAAAAAAATACTGATTTGCATTTGATAGCTGATGATAAATATGGTGAAGCTATGTTAGAAGCTAATCTTCTTTCAACAACTGTGGAAACAGTCGGAATCGAAGCTAGAAGAGAATTTTTACAACAACGTGAAGTCATTGGAGGTGCTAGACCAAACGAACTAGAAATTCGCATTCAAAATGAAATTAGAGAAGTAGAAGAACCGATTCTATTGATTAATGAACATGTTGATCTAGGTGAATAGTTCGCGTCCCCCCAGTGATGTCAAGAATTCTCTGACATTTTTATAACGTTTCTAATAATTTAAATTCGGTTAAATTTTAATACAGCAAAATTGTTACAGTTACTGAATTGTTCTTTTCTAAGCGAGTACTTTGCCGTGTAACATCGCTGCACGAATGTAAGACCCAAAATCAATTGTTATTAGAGACTTTTTCTCATATACTTTATATTGTCTAGCAATAATTTTTGTTATCTATATCTTCTCGTTGATCTTTGATCACCTTTTCTGGATGTAAATTTTGAATTATTAATTTGCAATTCATACTGAAATAAAAATTAAAAATGAGATCGAAGATTTTCATGTGTTGAGACGTTTAAAATTTCAACGACAGTTATTTGTTAAATTCTTTGAAAATACATTAAACAATAGAGATAATTTTCTATATTGCGTGGCATAACATTAATTTAAATGCGTGTGGAGAACTCTTTGTATTCATATTTTTTCAATACTCTATGCGGGATGTGCGGATGTGGACACTAAACTTTGTAGAATTAGTTAAAAAAGAATATTTCCATCTCGGACGCAATTGGGTGGTCGGACGGGATTTAGAGGCATATTTAGGGCTACACGATGCGGGGGTATGTTTAGTAACGAAATTTCACATACTTCTTAATGAATATGTTTCTTGGGAACATTTCTAAGATTTAAAATTATTTATCTGACAATGTTTCTCGACTTGTCATGACATTTTAGGATTTTTGGTAAAAAAATGTATTTTTTTGGTCCAGTGATGGACTATGCATGTGTTGTGGGACGCGACCATCGTTGGTCATACACTTTACACTCAAAAAACTGCTTATGATGGGCTTAGGCTACACTACTAAAGAGTTTCTTAACAAGACTATTCAGAGCCACGTGCTCCACGACGTTACAGTGGGTGTTCGAGTCTATGATCACTGCCTCACCGAGCCAGCCATTTGTAGGCTCCTGATTGAGCAGTATTTTTTTGCAAAAATGTTGAATGACTTAAAGCAAAAGATGTTATTAACTTTAATTAGTAAATAAATTTTGTAAAGGATATGTTTAGCAGCTGTGGTGATTAATTCTACAAAAATTATCTTTAAGAGTTGTTTCTTTGTGAGATTTTTAATAATGTTCTACAATCTATTGTAGCAGAAACATTAGCCAAGTTTGTATTTAACAAAAAAATTTTACGGGTTAATTTTCTTCTTGCATATCTCTGAAAATATTCATTGTATTCCAAGAAATTACATTATAGGAGCAAGAAAATCGTATACAGGCCCAAAAACCTAGAGAAAAGATACACAAAAAATATTTTTTTAAAAGCTTGATCTTTTATTAAGTTTTCTTTGTGCGTTGCCATGTTAATAATGTCAAACAAGAGAGGAAGAAATGTTGCGGTGTAGTCTTAATGTCTTTGCATCTGCCGTCAGTCAATAATCAATATAGTTCCTATTCGTAATATTTAATACATTTTTTGTTAGTATTGGTATAAGTAAAATAGAGGTATATTTTTTTTTTTTTTTTATTTATCACTTTGTATCTGTTTAATCCTCTGCAGACGTGCATATTTCATATATATTATTTTTTAAATGTTATATTTGCTTTACGTGAGATTAAAGATTAAAAGTAGCAATAAAACTTACTATTTTTTGACAGGAGAGGAAGAAGTTAGAGCCAAGATTTCGGTGGTATAGGAAGTGCTGGTGGGGTTAGGTTCATTTGAGATTTTATGGAAATAAACGTTTTTAGTTCATTTTAGTGACGAAAAGACAATAAGTGTTTGCGACTTGCGGATAATTTTCCCTGTAGTTAATTGTGAAAAAACATGGAAGAAGCGAACAGTAGTAGAAAAGTTCTTTTGAGTTAAATATTTAAGCTAGCTACACAGAGTCGTTGCAACACGAATGGTGGTTGGGCGATTTGAATTAAAAGCTTATTAATACTTCCTGTCATCTGGGGGGATGAGAACTGCGAAGCAGTTGCTTACACTTTTTTGTTTCATCGTTATACGTAGCTATGCAGAAGTGAAAGAGGAAAAACTTTAATCTGAATTTGACATTTCATTAGTTTGTAAGAGTTTATTTTGGTGTGGTTTTGTTTGAATCAAACTACTAGGAATGAATGACTTTGAGGAGAATGTTCAAAAAAAGGACGGGGCGAGAAAAGAGAGTGGAGTAGATTTGAAAAAGAGAAGACAATGAGGACATGGAAGAGTGATTGACAAGTGTGTCTTGTCGGAATAGAATATTCATGTTCACTGATGGGAGGAGATTTCTGGTGTTGTACATAATAATTAAAAATGAGAAAAAAACAGTTTAGATTGCGAGTGCGAGTGAGTGTGAGAGTTTTGTATATGCTAGTGAGAGAGAAGGGAACTTTTGCTATGTTGTGTCGTAGTAAGAGAAAAATGACATGGAAAGGGTCCGGTGCGTGGTGAGGGGGAGCACTTTAAGCGCATTTGTTGCCTAGATAGCCTGTGAGAGGTCAGTGGGTATGTTGGACCAGAAGTGAGAGGGAATTAGGTTAGAAATGTCGGTGTTGAGAAGACAAGATTACGACTGTTAAAGAATGAATTTGGGGAGTCGAAATAAAGTTAAAAAGGAACATAAGGGATCTCAGATTTAGTAGAAATTTTTATGGTAAGAAAGTGACGTCGAGCGTTTTTAAGTTGATATGTGAATGTTATAGGAATATTAAATTAATATTGTTTATATGAAAAAAGTAAAACGGTTGAGTAGTGAGATTATTCAAGCAAGGTATTCGGTGTTATGTCTTTGATTTGCCGGTTGGGTGCGCTGAAGCAACGGTTGGTCGACGAGGCCGACTTCGCTTTTGTTTACATTTCTAAGTATAGGAAAGTATAAACTAAGCGTTGCCCAGAATTAAACGATAGCCACAAATCAAACGGAGCAGCGAAAGCGCGAAGTCGCGGGAGGCTATTGTGAGTTTTCGAGTCTCGATGCGCCTCAGCTGACCAGTTGAGCCAGCGAGCGTATCAAATGAGGGCTGGCGAAATGGTGCACACATTTTTCTTCTTCTTATTTATTCTTTCCCAACGGCGGTGAGAGACAAAGTGAAACTATAAGCGGCGATTGTCTGTTTCCAAATGCGGCTGGAAAAAGTGTATTAAGGGAAATTAATAAATCAATTGATCAAGTGTTTCTCGCTTGTGAAGTTTGCATGATGGATGATGTAGCTATGGGCAAGTAATGTATGATGCGGGTGCATGTGAGGTGTTGTCACATTATGTAATGGAAGTTGGGAATTGAGAGAAAAAATGTCAGAGTACATTACGAAGGTTCAGTCCAACGCGTAAGAATTGCTTTATGCATTTTGACTGAACTTGTAAGATTAGTAGCAAGGGGGGGGGGGTATGAGGTAGTGGGAATTTTCAATTATTCTTTTTGAACGACTTCAGTTTTAGTGAAGTTTGGTTCTGCAATCAAAGTGTGTGAGTAGAAATTAAGTTTAGATTAGTCCATGTCAAGTAGCTGCATTATAATTCAACATTGTTTGGCTGCATTTGATTTGCATCGTGCAGAATGTAGGAGTTGAGAGGTTTTTGGGCACAGAAGAAGGTATTTTGCAATTTGATTGTTTTTATTTGAAAATTGATTTATTTTATGTTGAAGGTGAAATCAATGGTGATATCAATGCCGAATTGCTTTGTGGTGCATGTTCATGTTGATTGGTCGATTTTCAAACGTACATTAAAGAAAGTTGAATTTGTTTTTTCATGAAATTCCCAAAAAGCAAGATTTCTTTCGGGGGTGTAGCGCCAGCAACTTTCAGAGTGTTGACACGCGCACGAGACGTTTGCAATTCGAGTGGTTGGGGGTTGGTTGTGTTGAAGGAGCTGTTAGAGGAATTAGGGGGGGGGGGGTCTAATTAAGAGAAAGAGGAAGAAATCAATGAAAATAAAAAACAAGTTTTGTTTTTAAGACTTGTAATTTTTACTAAAATAATTATTTCGCGATATTTAAGCAGCTTCTGTTTTTTTTGGGTGTAATAATAATAAGGTTACATGCGTTTCATGAGAGTGCTCTTTGTGCTGGTGGTCATGGTGTGTTGCGGGAGTTATGGGTTGTGCGCGTGCGGGCTGCGTATTCATTAACATCTTTGTTAGTGTGTTGCATCATGAAAGTCGTTGAACGTTCGTAAATACTCTCAACGAGCGCGGGGTGACGAGTAGAGAGAATATGGCGAGAGAAGTGGCTGCGTGGGGTTGTTGGGCTTGAATTTTTATCAATGTGATCATTTACCGTAAATTAATTGCGAGAGACGAGCGGATGTAGATGTGGGGGGGGGGTGACTATGAGCGTAGGCCTCCTTTGTGAGAGTGAAGTGAATTTGCATTCATGCCGGGTTTAGTGCGGCGACACCATACGCCACACTGTTGGCGGGTTAAGCTGTTAGGAATTTATGGCTAAGAGAACAGGTGGATACACATTAAGAGTGGTGAAAAGATTCTTTCTTGTGAAAATTGTCTTTTGCAGGGTTTAAACATTTGTGGATAAAGTCGTACATAAATAATGTTTGATAGATATAAGTGTACGATTTCCATTTGATTAATAAATCTGGGATGCAGGGATGGTATATGTAATTTTGCAAAAAACTATGTGGTATTGCGTTCGTAGGAATAGAAGTAAGTAAAAAAGGGAGAGAGTAAGGGTTTCGGTTTAAATTTGGAGTTTAGAGAAAGAAGAGAGGGAGTATAGAATTAGAAGTTTATAAAGTTAAAATCTTTTAAATAGAATTCCCGTAAAAGAAAGGATGACTCAGGTACAGTCATGATAGCAAGAATGATTTAATTGGCATAGGAGAATCGGTGATTAAAGGATAAGGTTAAGTCTGTTGCTCCTTCCTGGTACTGTAGTAGTGTATTGATTATTATTTATCAAAAACACTTACATAAAGTGATTTATGTATGTGGATGTCTGCCTGAAGGAATTTGAGCGATTTTGACAAAGGAGTGAGTAGAGTACTCCAGATATCTATACATTAACAATTGGAGTGGCCGCAGGAGTGGAATTATTAAGAAAGCTCCTTGAGTGGGTATACAGGAAAGATTTTCGATGTGGCTTATACTTAATGATAAAGACCATTTTTAAAGTCTACAGGACGAGAGAAAGAGGCGGAAAAAGAAATGGGATCGTTCAAGTAAGGGTTTTTTGTGTACAGGATCACGGGCGTGCTCTGAGGCGGTTAAGAGGTGGAGAAAGAGAGAGAAAAATTCTCTTTGGTATCGCGAAAGTAGCTTAAAAAGCCAGTGTGCGTGCATTTTTAGAAATGGAAGGCAGATGAAAGTTAGGTGCACACAAAAGAAAAATTCCTTTTTTACGTACACATGTGTTTACCGACAAAGAGAGAGCAAATGTCAGTTAGAAAGAGGAGGATAATAAATGAATGTTTTATGCAAAAACAGAAGGACAGCAGGTCACTCATTGATTTCAGATGCGACAGGGGGTCATGAGGAGAGAACGGCGGAAACTTTCATTTGACTGTACTCAAACAGAAGTGTCAGAGGGAGAGAAAAGGAGTTGGCGATTCCATGCCTGCAGTGGATATAATTGAGACAAGAGTGTGGGGGGTGTGTTTTGGCCTGGCCATTGTATGTGTAGTAAGCAAATGGAACAAAGACAGAAGTAAGAGTTTGTGCTTTTGAAATGTAATTAGAAGATTGAATGTGGAGGTGTAAGTGCAGATAGAATGGGTACAAGTGTGTCTCTCACTCGAGGGGGGGGGAGGCGTACGTGTGACTGTATTTTCAAAATGAAAAAGGAAAAGTGTGAGGATGTCGACTAGTTTAAGGTTGATACAATTTAAATTAGGAGGCGATTACAGATTTCAGTTTGTGTTGCTAAAGGGCTGGTTAGGCTTTTATTGGTCGATCGATGGAGGATAGAACCGTGTTTGGGCTGTGGTGTAGCTGGGTGGGATATACAAATAGTAGAGCGTTGCGTTTGTGTAATAGGATGAATTGTAGAGATAGGGGTAGAAGAAATCTTAAAGACAGAAAAACATGCATAAAGGTGTCATTGTACGCAGTCAATGTTTTACTGTTACGATAAGCGTATAAAATGCGTATTTAGCGTTACGGTGTGTATAGGTAGAAGATGGGGAAATTTTTTTTTTCCAAGAGATGTAGGGAAGAAGAGAGAGATACTGTAGGGAGATGGGATGTGGTGAGCAGGAGCCGATTACCAATCATCGTAGACACAGTTTTGAATTGTGCAGTTGACCTGCAAAGCTTACAAATCTGTTATTGTGCTACGTGTGTTCTAGAAACGAGTCGTGAAATGAAAAGGGAAAATAGCTGGTAGAAATATTGTGGGGGGTAATTTCTCGTGATGAGAATTTGTCTAGCAGAGAATCGTACTTTTTCAATTTTCTCTCTAGTTTAGCTTGTTTTGAGTACAGTTTACGGAAGAATTGTAGTCGGATTCAAGATGGAATTTTGAATGAGCAGTGCTTGTGTAGACTTAATTGGAGCTCGTGATTAGGGGTAGGTGTTAAATTAGTGTGAGTTGTTGTTTTTTGAGAAATGTGGTAGTGCAGGTGAAACAAAATTGCGAAGAAGAAAAGGAATGGTTTGTCCCACGATTTTTGCAAAATTAGCTTTGTTGGTCTCACTAAAGGACCAGATAAAGAGTGGGGGGGTTGCGGGGGGCAGTGCTAAGTAAGACGGTGGGTGGAGCGTGTTGATGCTGGGTGATGCGAGTGCACCGTGGGGCTTAAAATTCAACGCGGAGGGGTGGGTTAGGACCAAAAGAGTGTGGAGCGTTGAATCGGGGAGTAGAACAGAGATTGTGAATTTGGGAGGGAAATGTGGGAGAAACGTTTGTAGGAGGTCTTCAGAAGTGTTTGTGTGGAAGAAGTGTTGAGAGAATCAGTTTTACTCCAAATTACTTCGGTAAGTTCTATTGCTCGTTCACATTTAAACAGTGTGGAGTTAGTAACTAGAAAACAGAAGGCTGAATGTAGTGGGTTGTGACGGTGTGTAATGTGTGGATGTTTTTGAAGGGTTAAAGGACGAAGAAGTGAGGAATTGCGAAGGTTTGTCGAGAGGAAAACAAGTAGGAGAAGGAGAGTTAGCAGAGAACGGCGTTTTTGTCCGAGTTTGTTGTCTCAGAAGAGGTGGCGGCGGGGCGGTTTGTAGAATATCGTCGTAGGCTGAGGGGGGTGCACTCGATGTGTTTACTGAGCATCATAATCTCTGCTCTCCTCTC
>JADBJN010000008.1:0-15865 GCA_018290095.1 Polypedilum vanderplanki
CTGGGATGGGTGATCAGGTAAGTTTCAGAGAAATATATAACTAATCATAGGGATTTTGAGAAAAAAAATTTCTACCCACATTGCTATTATTTAAGAAAAAGTGAAGAAAAAGTTTGTTCATCATGCTGTTAAAAGCGACAAGACATTTTCCTTACTTACTTAATAAATTACTCGTGCTGATGTTGGTGATGAAGACTCTAAAGAATCTTGGTATTCACGTGTTTTAAATACTTTCTTCTTTCATCTTTACTCTCATTTCACGACATGATGATGATGATGAATAAGATGATTTTATTATTATTGTAATATTTTCAAAGGAAAATAAATGTGCGATAATAATATAACAAGGCTGCTGACTGAGCGTCTTACAAGTATGATTTGTGGTAAAAAAATTTTTAATGCTTTTATGTAAGATTGAAAATTATTACTTACAATACATTTAACATATGTGATAATGGAAATGTGCAAAACTTTTCTTTTTGACTTGGAGGCATTGAAGAGTGAATTTTAAAAATTAATTTTTCATCGACAATCCTGGAGAAAAAGCAAGAGAAAATAATTAAATCCTAAAGTACTATAGTAAAAGATAGTAGCGATAAATACAATTGAAAATTGTTCATATAAAAACTTTTCTTGATGCAAGTTTTTAATAGTTATAGTTATTTCTTTAGCAATACGTTTATTTAATTTCTTATTATAGTCAATATAAAAAAGTAAATTTCTCTTTTCACATCACACTAATCGGCTTAATTTCGTTCATTCTCATTAACTCAAATAAAAAATATTGTTCATCTAAAAACTCTGCTTAGTTTTCGTATACATATAAAGATAATTATGTGAATGTAACAGTAACAACTTGTTGCATGAAAGAAAAATATATATACTCAAATCACGTCAAAAGACAATTAAAGATGAAATCAGAAGTCTGTCTGTCTGTCTGTTGATAATGTCAGTTACTCACTTAATGTCATCATGACTTGATGATTATTGACATAATCGACAATTTATGCAGGAAGTAATTTGCAATTAAATTAAAAGTATATGTTCTATTTTTCTTATAAGACAGCTTTAGGTCAAAATGAAGAAAAATAATTCATTTTTATCTGACTAAGACTGATTAAACACAGCAAGAGCATACATATAACGCCATGAATTAATTAAACATCCACATTGAAACACAAGGCAGTTTAGCGTATGAAAATGTATTTCATTTCATTTTCGCAGTCAGCCTATAATTGCTACTTACAGCCCGCTTTGATTTAATTACAAATCCCTTCCTTGTTTTAATTACGATCTCTCTTGTTTATTCATTAATATAGCCACCCGAGCAAGGAGAGCTAACAGTCACATCCGGAATACTTGGGAGAATCACACAAAAATGGAAAAATGAAAGCTCTGTAAGTTTTTAATGCAATTTCTATTGCGTTTTCATTATATGATAAAATTTACCATAAATACAAATTAATGACAAATTTTCATATAAAAGTTTTTTAAAGATAAATCACGGTATGCCACTCTAACTAGGATGTCTTATTGCCAATGCAGATTGAAGCTCGTTTTCAAAAGCATTTTCAAAGAATTTGGTTTCAAGCATGTCGCGTTACTTCTCGATCGTTCAGATTTATTTTCACTGACAGTTGGAAAAAATTTAGAATACGGCTTAAAAGAAGATGGAGTTCTAAAATTGGTAAAAGAATTGAATGGCAATGAACTACTTTTGCCAGGAGGAAAACTCAACAAGTCTGAGAGTGATAAGCTAATGAAAGATCTTACGACATATTTGCGTGACGCATCAATGTATGCGCGAGTTATTATTTTGTCAGTTCGAGGACAACTTGTGAGACAATTTATGCTTGCTGCGTATCAGTAAGAAAGAATTTTCAATATTGAAAGCTTTTATGAAAACGTCTTTTTTGTTTTCTTTATAGCCTTGGCATGACAAAAGGTGATTACACTTTTCTAGATGTCGAGATTTTTCAAGTAAGCTATCATCATAATTAGATATAATTGAGCTTTTCATTAACTCATTAAATATACATGAACTCATCAATTAATTGTCATCTCACTACATTATTACACCCGCTTCATTACATTTTCATTTATTATTTATTGTAATAGAAACTCATCTCATTACCTTTTTCTTCTTTTATTTCATGATGCTCATTAGAGTTCTTATTGGTCTGATCATTATTGGGAAGGTGAGTTTTCCTTATTAAAAAATCTTTTTAAAATAATGAAATGATAAATGTGTATTATTCAAACTTTTTTTTACTATTTTTGATTCAATTTCAGAGGACGATGAGAATGATTTGATAGCGAGAAAAGCTTTTGAAGCTCTCTTACGAGTTTCGCTTCTTCAACCAACCAGTCCGAAATTCAATCAATTTGCTGAGAATGTAAGGGAGCGTGCTAAACGTGACTATGGATATTCCTTTTATGAGGGTGAAGAGGTGAGAATGTCTGTTGAAATACTCATAATTTTTCTCTATTCATGTATGTTCATAAAAAATACAGGTAAATTTCTTCATTGGAGCATTTTACGATGGTGTATTATTACTTGGCATGGTATGATATGCAAAAGTATTTTTTTTTTAAAATTCAAATTGACCTTTTTCTTTTCATTACTCGTGTGCAGGTTTTAAATGAGACACTAACTGAAGGAGGTGACATATATAACGGTGGATTGATAACCAAGAAAATGTAAAATGCAATCTGAGCTGCTTATTCTTATAAAATTAATAATCTAAATTGTGCATTCGTATTTTCTCTTTCTTGTTTGTTCATATAACAAGGTGGAATAGAACATTTCAAGGTAAATGCATGAACGTTGAAAATAAAAGAAAATTCATAAAATTTCTTTATAAGATTTTAAATTTTTATGTTTTCTTTAAAAAGCTTTTATCAATTTTTTATAAAAGTTTAAAAAGTTATTTCACCCTTAATTTCAATTCAAAAAATTACGAGTAAATTTAATATCATTTATTCTCAAACTAGAAAAAAATCAAGGGTGATGATGATGAAGTAAAAATCTTTCTTTACGTGAGATGTTTTCTTTATTATTTCTCATAGTATTTTCTCATCAAATTCATAAAAAAAAGATCAATACAATTTAACTGCTGAATTCTCTTTTGCCAAAAAAAAATCTTTTTCTTTCATTGAAAAGTTCCTAATAAAATTTTTTTGCTGTTATTATACAATGTTTTTTTTAAAAAAAATTCTAGCAAACCAATGATCCGCTTACTCAATTTTACTTCTCATTGCGGAAATAAACAGTTTACTCACCCTCTAAATGAATTATTTATTTTTCTAAAAAATAGCAATTTGAATCAATAAAAGATACAATTAAAAAAACTTTTAAAAACCAACGTTTTACTTGCCAACTAAAAAGAATAAAATAATTTTTTAAGGCCCCTCTCAGAGTTTTCTTGTGAATTGACAAGCAAATGGTGACAGATTCTATGACTATTATGATGGACCCAAAACGAAAAACGTTGGGCGCATATTACATTACATTTGAAATTTATAAATTGCTTGATATATATATATGTACACAAATGGAATTATATAACGAATTGTAGCATATCGCCTTGTGAATTTGTATTTGAGTGTGAAATCACTAATGATTAAACCTATGCAATTGTACTATCGAACTCTCAATGATAATTAACTGCATTTGTCGTAGATTGTACTCAGCGCCTTGGCAAGAATATAATATGATTTCGCAATATCGAATATATAGATCACGACATACACTTGAGGTTAATTCACTAACACATCTTTTGCATATCTTCTAACACAATTTTATGCCTTTATCTCTTACAAACTTGTTTTATATTTTATTCTAACACGTTCCTTTTGCATGCTTCTTTGTCTGTTAATTGTATACAATAAATAAAATATAGCGTTATATTTTCTAACTTACTTCTCAATTCAAATAGATTTCCTATAATATAATGTATAAAAATGATAATACAAGTTCATATATCGAGAATGTTATGAATTTCAAATGTAATGTAATATGCGCCCAACGTTTTTCGTTTTGGGTCCATCATAATAGTCATAGAATCTGTCACCATTTGCTTGTCAATTCACAAGAAAACTCTGAGAGGGGCCTTAAAAAATTATTTTATTCTTTTTAGTTGGCAAGTAAAACGTTGGTTTTTAAAAGTTTTTTAATTGTATCATTATTTTCTTCTTTTTAGTTTTGTGTGTACAATTTGATTTTTATCCATATGAAAAGTCTGATGAATTAAATCATATTTAGAGTGTTATTCGTAATCGAATAGTGACCCGTACGAGCTTCGCTCACACTTGGTGTAGATCAGTTTTTTGGGTTGTTTGGACGTTCGACTTCGTCAAACGTCGTGAGCTCCGCTCAACCTATAAGCTCGCCCTACGGTCGAGTCATATGAAAATACGAGCTTCGCTCGCACTTGGTATAAATCAGTTAGTATTGCACTTGTGACTTGAACAAGTTTTCATGGTTTATTGTTAATAAAGACGACTTATTTGGAATGAAATATAAGTGCTTAATATTTTTTATTAAAATATAAATTGAAATGACATTTTATTAAAATTTTTATACATTTTGTTATTATACTATTCCTTCTTGGTTTCCAAATTTCTAAGGAGTTCCAAACCTAACCACGAAGCGGCGAGAGTTGTTAAAGTCTTCTACACCTGGCATATGATGTGTACAATTATTTCGGAGACGTTGAAGTTTAGCTTCGTGTTCTTCAGGAGATCAATCACTTAAGCTTCAGCTGCATATTCGCGTTGGTAGGCATAAGAAGTTTCATTCATTCGAGTTAAAGACTTAAGTGCTTTATCTTTAGCAAGGTGAGAAGTTTGTTCGTTTTCATTTCGGTTTTGAGCAGCTGTCGCCTTACGCTCGCGATCGTTTTGTTGGATTGCAAGTTTTTCTTCTTCAGATTTTTCTTGTTTGCGCTTAGTTAGACGAACGGAGTTACCTCATCTTCGTTTTGCAGTTTAGCTTGGCGAACTTGTCGTTCCTTCTCCAGTTGTCGCTTTTGTTGAGTTGATGTTTTAGACATGATAAATCTTTTGTAATTAAGATAGAGAGAATATATAATATATATACTGCCAACCTACCTTTCACTTCTTGAAATCAAATCTTTAATCACTGTATTTACTTTTAATTATTTCACAATTTATTTCACTTATAATTTTCACAATTCTTTTAATTATCTTTTTCACCACTATTAATCCTTAATTCTTCACTAAATTGAATGTTTTCCACTTAAAATAGTTTTGTAACAAACTATTTATAATTATCAGGACTTTTAAAATAATTTTCACTTTATAATAAATTTTAATTCGCAAAATTCACTAAAACTGATTGTTTACATTTGTTCAGCGCAGCATTACCGAAATCAATTTTAAATTGTCATCAGACGTTTATTTCAATCTGTTAAACGGTAATTTTCAATTTCAAATTTTTTGTTGCGCAACACTTCATTTTTGTCACACGCGACATATCAAGGTAAAGCGACTATAGCGCCACTAGCGGCGAAAATTGGTACTAAGTAGCCATTTCAAATTTTATTTTTTTAATATTCATTAAAATACAGCTCGAATCATGATGAAATGTATATAAGAATGCATTGTCATTGGGTTCTGAGCTGTGTGTAAAGTTTCAGAGCTCTAGCTAGTCGGGAAGTGGGTGAAATTTGAGTTAGAAAATTCCGCGGACAGACAAACAGACAAACAAGAAAGTAAGTTGAGTAAAACGTTGGAAAAATAGGATTAAAAGCAGGAAAAAGATTAATTCAAAAATGTCAAATTCATGAGTTTTATTTTATCTATTTTTATCCTTTTTAAATAAAAAGTTTGAGAATATTTGTAAACGCTTCATTAAATTACAAAACAAAGTCATTGATCCATGTATTTATTTCGACTTAAGTAGCTATTTTTCAAATGATTGAATAATTAAGTGAATTAACAATAAAATAATTCTAAAGTTCATAAATAACAAATTTGTCGATTTTTATTTAAAATTTAAATTTAAGAAAAAGTTTTTTTCAAACTACCGTCTTCCCTCGAATATAAGGACCGTTGCTCAGTTTTTGTTTTGATATAGTATGGAAAAAGTACGTTAAACTTTTTGAATTCACGAAATTTGAATAGAAGGACCGGTCCTTATATTCAAGCAAAGACGGTAGATTTGTAAGACATTTTCTGAGAAGGAAAAAAAGAGATCACGACAATAAATTTATAATGAGATTGAGGCTTTGTAAACGACCTAGAACAGAAATTTATGTTAAACGTGTGAAGATTTATCTATTAGGTAGTTCGGAAAAAAATGGCTACCCCTAACGGTGTTTTATAAAAATTGTGATTTTGAGAAAACTATTTAGTCTTTTGACAAGCGGTGAAAAACATGATATATATAGAGCTTTGTATTAGTTTTTAAGATAAATTTAGTTACAATTACATTTAGTTATAAATCATAAATTTTAACGGGAAAAAATCATGAAAATTTTTATTTTTTTGCTCAAGACTTTAAAAAGACTTTTCTCAAAAGTTTTCCATTGCGAAAAATTATCTCATGCACTGTAAATTAAGTCTAATTCAAGTACTTTTATAAACTGCAAACAGAATTGAAATACCTCTTGTAATTAAAAAGTTATGAATGATCAAAAATCTCGAATTAAAAATGGAGACTTTTTCTAAAATGACCATTTCTCGGTAAATACTCAACCGATTGAAATGATTCATATACTAATCGATTTATCTTAAAACAAACTATATAGCATTATACACCAAATAAAAATTTGGGTATTCATCAATTCTTCATACATTTCAAAAACCTTTTGTTTACATCACAGAAAAATGTAAACAAACAATATTTTATCAATTTTCTTTTACTCAAATTGTAACTAAATTTATCTTAAAAACTAATACAAAGCTCTATATATATCATGTTTTTCACCGCTTGTCAAAAGACTAAATAGTTTTCTCAAAATCACAATTTTTATAAAACACCGTTAGGGGTAGCCATTTTTTTCCGAACTACCTGATAATTGATTGAAGATTTGAGACAATATTTTTTAAGAGTGCATAATAAATCCTTTAAAGAAGATTTTTACAATACTTCTCAGAATTTTGTCTCAACGAGAAAAAAATTGATATTTTGAGAAAAAATCAGTTATATTTTTGCTTTAATATCTCAACAATAGAAAAATTAACAAAAAACTAATATGAAATGAATATTTGATCTTTTTTAAAAGGGATAACTGGAACAGTTCGGATCGATGATAATGGTGATAGAGATGCTGATTATTCGCTTCTAGATTTAGATCCTGTTACAGGAAGATTTGAAGTTGTTTCTCATTATTATGGTTCAAATAGGTGAGAAAATTTAAATTTTTTATCTTAAGGTTTTACCTCGAATTCTAAAATAAATTTTTTTAAATTAAGCAGAAGTTTAGTGCCAGTTCAAGGAAAACGTGAGTTGAATTTTATTTTCTAATATTCCATTACAAAAATTAATATTTATTTCTCTTTTCACAGACATTCATTGGCCTGGATCGCTTGATGGACCTCCAGCTGATGTTCCGGCATGTGGCTTTCTAGGAAACGATCCGAATTGTCAAGGAAATGGTATAACCATCCTTCAATCGTCATTTGCCAATCATTATTTTAATTTGCAATATGCACTTATGTTGACTTTATTTTATTATCATCACATTTGGCAGTTTTATTTTCATATTTTATATCATTTATTGCAAATAAAACATGCTTAAGATGTTACATTTATGACAATTTAATTTTTTTTCTCTTGCATTGTGAATGGAAATTAATGTGTGTTTGCAGAGAGGATATTAAATTCGATTTTTATTTCCTTTTTCTCAATTTCCCATCGCATACTCTCTCTTTCATGTTTCGTCATAAAAACAGAGACAATAATAATCTATGGACTGTTATCATTCGTTCTCCTCACTGGCTTCATATCGTCACTGTCGTATCTATTTTACAAGTAAGATTGATTATTACTCATAAAATGTTCTTAGACTGTTGATTGTCACATTCTCATCTTTCGATATTACTGCAATTTTATAGGCAACTACGACTGAATAGTGAATTAAACAACATGACATGGAGAGGTTTGTAATGTGTTGATAAAATCATTTAAATTTATTTTAATAAAAAATAATTTTATTATCAGTTAAACCGGATGATGTACTTATTGAAGTTGGAAGACTTTTTGGATCTAAAATTGGCCTTCAAAAATTAAATTATGAGGTAAAAATTAAAAAAAAAAATGTGATAATATTTCTCTCAGTAGAAATCAACTCCATAGTTTCTAAATTTAAAGAAAGTCAGAAATTAAAACAAATTTTTTGCCATCATTGAGAAAATTTTATCACAAGATTTGAACATAAAATTCGACTTTAAGAGAATATTTGTCCAAATTCTTGTTTGAATATGAAATGCAAATTTTGAATTTATTTATTTTTTTTTAGAATTTTTCAATAAATCAACTTGGTGTGAGCAGTGGTCGTGGTTCAATAGCAAGCCTTGGCAGTATAGCTCCATCTCAAGAATCAATTACAATAGGTGTTTTTAGAGGCGAAAGAGTCGCAATAAAGAAAATTCTTAAGAAAAAGGTAGAGAACAATAAAAATAACTAAAATACTCTCATCTGATAAAAATTTTCTTTTTTTTATTCACAAGGTTGTCGTTGATACTACGTTGTTATGGGAGATAAAAAAAACTCGAGATGTTAATCATGAAAATACAAATCGATTTATTGGTGCTTGCATTGATTTGCCTTACTCATGTTCTTGCGTTCTCATATTGTCCGAATATTGTCCCAAAACACTCAAGGAAGTGCTCGAGAATGAAGCCATTCAACTTGATTGGAATTTTCGAATGTCGCTCATTCATGACCTTGTAAAAGGCATGGCTTATTTGCACAATAGTGATGTCTCGGTTCATGGTAAATTGAGGTCGAGTAATTGCCTTATCGATGGACGATTTGTTCTCAAAATATCTGATTTTGGTTTAAGAACATTGACAATGCCTTCAGAGTTTGTCAAGGATCAAACTTATTATCACAGTTGAGTAGTTTTATTGTATAAAAATCCTAATTTTTCAATGTCTATTGTAAAATTTTATTTTTGGCAATTTTCAGAGCTATTATGGGTAGCACCGGAACTTCTTCCAATAACCATTATAGCAGGAACGCCTGCAACACAAAAAGGCGATGTTTATTCATTTTCTATAATCCTCGAGGAAATAGTTGTGCGTGGAGGTCCTTACGAAACAGTCAAATACATGACAATCAATCAAATTCTTGATCGTGTAGCTGCTCATGACAATCCACCTTTTAGGCCACTCATTGGAGAGCGTGATTGCCCATCAGAATTAGTTGATTTAATGGAGAAATGTTGGAATGATAATCCTGATGAACGTCCATCATTTGCAAATATTAAGACAACTGTCTCATGCATTATGAAGTAAGGGACTATCATTAATTTACTTTTTTATTTTAATTATTTTTTCTCAGAGGTTTTTGTGAAAATTTAATGGATGATTTATTACGCCGCATGCAACATTACGCAAACAACTTAGAAAGTCTTGTCGAAGAAAAGACGGAGCAATTGAGCATGGAAAAGCGTCGTACAGAAGAGTTACTCTATCAAGTGTTACCAAAGAGTGTCGCATTGACTTTACTCTCGGGAGAAATGGTTCAACCAGAACAATTCGAATGCGTGACCATTTATTTCAGTGACATTTGTGGCTTTACTGCTTTGTGTGCTCAATCAAATCCAATTGAAGTTGTAGACTTTTTGAATGATCTTTATAGTACCTTTGATAGAATTATTGGTTTTTACGATGTTTATAAAGTAGAGACAATTGGTGATGCTTATATGTGTGTTTCTGGTTTACCTGAACGAAATGGAGATGACCATGCAAGGGAAATAGGATTAATGGCGTTATCAATTCTTGATGCAGTAAAAAGTTTTACAATTAAACATAAGCCTGAATATCAATTAAAAATTCGAATTGGGATCAATTCTGGCAGTGTTTGTGCAGGCGTTGTAGGACAAAAAATGCCTCGGTGAGAGATTGAAATGACTTTTTCCAATGATTATTAGATAAAATTTCGATTAAAGCTTAAAGCATAAGACTAATGCGATTTTTGTTTATAAATAGCTATTGTCTCTTTGGTGATGTTGTAAACACCGCAAGTCGTCTCGAATCGACAGGCGAGCCGCTAAAAATACACGTTTCACAGGCAACAAAGATTATTTTTGACAAATTCGGCACGTTTCAATTGGAATTACGTGGCGATATTGAGCTGAAAGGAAAGGGAAAAGTTACGACATACTGGTTATGTGGTTGCTCTGAAAAAGATCCACGGCAAGTTGCTAAGTGCTTTTGCGTTAACCATGTTAATTAATTAATTTTTATTTTTCTTTTTCTATTTAGACCACCTACTCCACTCAAGAATCATGTTGACACTGAAGCAAATCCATTTCCGATTTTATTTCCATCTATTAAATAAACTGTCACTGCCTTCTTCTTAATTTTTTTCTTCTTTATTCATATCATTGTATGAATGTGTCTATATCATGATGTGATTAGCTCATAAGTAGGACATTTCTCTCTCTTTCTATTCGTGATCAAATATGTGCTTTCTACAAATAAACCTTAATTAATTTTTATATTTTATTTTTCTTACTTTAAGAGAATTTATAGTATTTACAATAAGAAGCAACTTTTATATTTGATAGACAGATAATAAATTTAGTTGCATTCTTGCATTCTATAATATCTTCGACATTAAACAACAGAAAATTTACATTGACAACAAGAAAGTGCTCTAAAACATATTATATTTGTCATGCATAATGAAAAATACACATAATCAGTGAGAGAAGGAGAAAATTTATTTTTGTATTCACAAATTATACACAACACAGATAGAAAGTGAGAAAGAGAAAATTGAAAATTTTAAGCATATTTACAAACATAGAAAAAATATTTTTTGACTAACTGAAATGGATTTTTCCATGAGACGTGTCTATTCAAGTAGAGTGATGTGCTGAATTAATTAAGTAAAAATCTCTTCCTATATCAAAATGGCCAAATTTTGAATGTATCGACTAGCGATTCAATTTCAATCCTTGTATGGATCATGTGTGATAAATGTCTAAAAAACTCTCCTATAATGTCAATCTGTGTTAATTTTTTTCGCTGGTAAAATCAAAAAATGATTGAGGAAAACTTTACTCAAAAAATAAAATTGTCTATTGTAAAAATTTTGAGCGAAAATAAATTTGGCAAATATTTATTTATTTGTCAATGGATGTGATAAACATGCGTTGTTTTGTTTTTATTTTTATTTTATCTCTCCTTCCTACTAGAGTAAGCATTTTTATAGTATCCAATAGAAAGTTTTATAGAAATTAAAGATTAATAGAGAAAATAAATAAAAATTTACATTCTTTTATGGTTGAAAAATATGTTATATTGAAGAAGAAAAAACTCTTATTTGATGAAATTTCTTATTCATTGTTATAAAAATTCAAACCTTATTTCTTTTGAAATTTTTTCTTCTACTGTCAAACAATAAATAATATTAATATATCATAATATAAGTCTTCTGTATGATTTTCTTTTCATTGTGTACGAAACGATTTTTATCCATGAGAATAATGGTAATTTTAATGAGATTAAATCACAGACTTTTGATATGTGAAATATTTTTGAATTAGATTTAAATAATATTCGATGATGTTAAAATAAATTTTTATTTCTTCAATTTTCATCATTTTATTTCCTTTTATTGTTTAAATTGATGAAAAAAGGAGAGTAAAACATAACGAAAGAACTTGAAATATTTTAGTTCTAGGCACTATTTCTAATTTTAAAGATACGTTACGAAAAAAGAAATTGTTTACTAAAAATATTCGTAATCACTGAGAAATTTATTTTCAAATTTTTCGATTCCATTTAAAACAAAATATGTCAAATTATTCATGTAATTATCATCCATCACAACGCTTCTTCCATATTCATCAGCATCAAGCTGTAATTAAAGTTTTTGAATTATTTTTATCAATTTTTGGATAACATCTTTTCACTCACGAATTTATGTTTGTATATTGAACGTATTGTGCAGAAAACCAGATAAAAAACAAAATATAAAAGAAACCACAAAGGTAAATGCCAAGTCCATAGACCCATGTAGTAATATGACCATTTTGTTTCTCGTGCTTCTGAATTTTTAGTCATTACTTCAGTTTTATCACTAATCATTTTATTTTGAAGATTTGGAAAAACTTTTATTTCTTTGGAATCCGATAAAACTTTTTGGGTTGAATTTTTAAAAATAGTTCTTGCATTTATATAATTAAATTCAATTAAGAATAACACAAGCACTAACTTCAAAATTTTCATTGTAAATTCAATTTTTCTCTCTTTCAATTCAATCTGATGTTCACTTATGATTACGCACATTTAAAGTGAGAAGAATTTTTTTTGTGAGACGTTTTTCTTCAAGAATTGAGAGAGAAGAAAAATAATATTACAATTAAAAAAACTTTTAAAAACCAACGTTTTTCTCGCCAACTAAAAAGAACAAAATAATTTTTTTCAGGCCGTTTCAAAATCTTCTTGTGAACTGATAAGTAAATGGTGACAGATTTTATGACCATATATTCAAAACGAAAAACGTTGGGCGCATAAAACATTTTTAAATTTATAATGTGATATGATAGTATACACTTATATAAATTTATGGTATCATTATATACAATCGAGTTATAAAATGATCAGATGTATCGTCTATTTAAATTAAAAGTGTGTTAGAAGATGTTATGCTGTATATAATGATAACATAAATTTATATATGTATATAAGCCAAGGGTCAGAACTCTGGATAGATTTTGATTTTTTGTTAGATTTTTGATAGAGTTGATATAAGCAATATATCATAAATTTAAAAATGCAATGTTTTATGCGCCCAACGTTTTTCGTTTTGAATATATGGTCATAAAATCTGTCACCATTTACTTATCAGTTCACAAGAAGATTTTGAAACGGCCTGAAAAAAATTATTTTGTTCTTTTTAGTTGGCGAGAAAAACGTTGGTTTTTAAAAGTTTTTTTAATTGTAATATTATTTTCTTCTTTTTAGTTATCCATGTATGATTAAAATTTTTCTATCACATGTTTTGCATTCTTTATTATAAATAAAATCAACTAATTAATTTTTTTATAACAATTTTCTTTTATTTTATTTAAAATTTATGATAAAATGACATTTTATAATGTATTTATTCTTTTAATACAATTTATAATACTATACCATCCCTTCTTGGTTTCCAAAGAAATTTCTTTGGAGTTCCAGACCTAGCCACGAGGAGGCGAAGGTTAGGCAATTTGAATATGAGAGGCTATGTGAGACGCGTCATATTCTTATAGGTCCAAGACGTGGACAAACATATAAGACAAACACAAACACAGACAAGGACAAAGGTTAAACACATAATAGGGAGGGAGAAAGGAATAAAAGGGAAGAAAGAAAATGGGATAGGGGATATGGAAAGACAATAAAGATGCAATAAATTAAGAGAGATGACGCCTGCTTATGGTGCTCGGTACATTTGATATTGTCTCATTCTCTCCATCTCCTTAATAGCTTCTTCATTGCATGGTGTCTTTCCTGTGAGCTTACTGCAATCTAATTCATCGATTCGTAGGCCATCTAATGATCTTACTCGGCTTAATGCGACATAAGCCTGACCTTTTGTAAATAGCTCACTGCCAAGATGAACGACGGCATAATCAACAGTACAGCCTTGCATTTTATGAGCTGTGCAGGCCCAGCATAAAATCAAAGGCAACATTCGTCGTTCAATTGTTCCATAGTTACGGAGAGCAGGAAATTGTACAGATCTTGGCTGTATCAAATGTATGCCATCTCTGCCAAAGTCAATGCGAACAGATGGAATATCAGTATCATACATCTGATCACGACGGAAATATGGCCAAATTATTTCACTAACTGTACCGATAGCACCATTTACAAGACCATTTTCCACATTAATGTTGGATCTGAGCATAACTTTAGCTCCAACAAATAAAACTAACTCCTTTGGCAGTGCTCCCGTTTTATTGATATCAGTAGATACAATAGTACTGATATCTACATTGGTAGCATTTCTTGTTGGATTTACAAGAGTATCATCAGCTTTAATCGTGTACATTTGTACTCTTAGACCTCGATAATACTCAAGCACAGCTTCATTATGTGCTGCTACCATGGCCTTCTTTGGATAAATGCGAATTGCTTTATGAAGAGCAAATTCGCCAACTTGATCTTCTTCTGTCAATATCTTTGACATTAAAATTTGAAAATGTTGAGCATTTAGCTCGCCAACTCGGAGTGCATTTAGAAGATCAACAAATGTTGTATCTCCTTGTTGTCTCATATTCTCGGTCAATTCAACTAAACCGAAGAGTCTCCATAAGTGAGTGGCAGGAAGAAAACGTAATGGCTGATCAAATATCGGAGTCATTTTTACTGGTGGTAATTGTAATAAATCTCCAAACACAATCACGTTTAGTCCTCCGAATGGCTCGTCTTCTTTCTTTTTCAATTGTCGTAGTCGTGAATCAACTTGGCAGAATGTCTCATAGCCTATCATTGATACTTCGTCAAAGAATACCCATTCAATGTCTTTCCATTGATTTCTCATCACTTTCAAGTAATTTCCTGTTAAAGGATGAAGTGGACCAGAAACAGTACCATCAACTTGTACTGGAAGTCTAAGCAAGGCATGTAATGTTTGGCCACCGACTAATCGAGCAGCAACGCCAGTTGGAGCACCGACTTTAACTGCTTGCCTTCCATAACATCTGTTAATTTGATTTTAAGTGACACTTTGAATGTAAAAGCAGTTTACCTACAACCTGCAGCCACCGAGGTGGTACAAAAAAGTTGTTAGCGCGTGGTTCGCATTACTCAGCCGAGCCATTTGACTGGATGAAACTCGGCGCCAGTAACTCAAGGATGTAAATGAAACATCGGTCTCGGCTGTTGGACATTGTCAAGGTGGGCGATGTCGGGAGCAGTTCCAACTGTCTTCATCAGTCCATTATGGCTTGCTCTAAGGTACTGCTTCTTCTTCTAATTCTGCTTGTACAACGTTTCCCTGCAGAATTAGTCAAGCCCAAATATAAATGCAATGGTGTTACGAAGTAAATGCCAATCTCAAGCTGTCTTACTCACGTGCGAGGCGGGAAAAGGTTCCGCGGTGGAGGTGAGAGCCGCGGCAGCTGGTGCGTGTGTCTGTTTACGATGGTTGTTTGGCGTGTGCGGCGAGGCAAGAGAAGCTGTGCGCGTGCAAGGGATTAGATGCTCGCCGAAGAACCTCCGGCGTTTCATTAGCTGAGAGTAAGGTGGGGTGAGTGGATATGTGAGCCAGAGAGGCAAAGCGTGATAGGAAATAACAGTGCTTCCTGGAATCAGGAGGCGCCTGCGAGTCATTTAAATAGGAGGAAACACGCAACCAACTGCTGGGCATGCTTTCTACTGGGCCGGATTCGTCGTCTTGCATTGCATCCAGAGTAAGAAGTCCCTATATATTGCTTATTCCTAGCCAGATTGTTCTTCTTCTACCAATTAGACAGGTGCGTGAGTGAGTGTGTGCGTGGTGCGAGCGGTCATCATATCTTTTTAATAATCTACTTCAAAAATCGTCCACGATTGGCAAAATTCAAGTAAGCACATTATTTGAAAGTCAAAATCTGGCCAAAACATGCTCACGTGGCGCTTTTCAATATCTGTTCAAATATATTGGGGGGGCTGGCAGCATGCGAGACGAAGC
>JADBJN010000008.1:22317-38417 GCA_018290095.1 Polypedilum vanderplanki
AATAAAACTTAAATTATATTAATAAAATTATCATTTATCATCTTTTTTTATTCGAATAAAGTTTTTAAAAATTATTAATGGCCAATTTTAATATTATATGTCTTGATAGCATGTATTACTACTTCAATTAATTACAGTATGGGGACAAGTGATTAGAAACTTTTTAATTTTTTGAATAACTTTTGTTAGAAAGCAGCTAGAGACATGATATAAAGACGAAAGTTCATTAAAATTTTGAGAGACATATTATGGCATCAAAAGTTTTTACATATTTTAACAAATATCATAACTTTTTCCCGATTTTCAAAAAACATACGTTATTTTTTTCCTTAAAAATCGCCATTTTTGACTTTTCGAAGCTGCAACTTTTGACCCAGTTAAGATAGAGTCTTGAAACTTCACATAATTATTGTACATATATAATTTAATAACTGACCAAAGTTTCAGATTTTTTGGCCAAATAGTTTTTGAGTTCTGATGAGAACAAATGTCGGACATTTTCGAAAAATTAGGATTTTTTCAAAAAATAAATATAAGAAACTGAAAAAGAACTCACTCTCAACTCTGGCATTATTTGATTTGACTTTTTATAAGCTTTCTTTTGGTATATTACATGTAGATTTTAGTGCAAAGGTTTGAGAGAAAAGTCAAGAGAAACATCAAAATGTCTAAATTTTCCGCCATTTTTTTGCTCATTTTTTTCGACATTTTTATTCATTCTCCCAAACGTAAAAGAATTTGTCAAATCTCTTTGAAGTTTCTTAAAACTTAAGTTATTTGACGTCTTCATGCAAAAAATGAACAAGCTACTGCTTCTGGTTAAGCCATGGATCATGCTCAAATATGACCACAACAAGAATTTTGTAAACAACAAAAACAAAAATTTTGAAAATCATTGAAAACTACCGAAATACTGGTAAAGTCTTATTGATATTGCTTAAATATATCATAATATAGCTTAAGCATCAATACTTAATCAAGCTTTCGCTTGTTTTCAATCAATTTCAAAATTTTTGTTTTTGTTGTTTACAAAATTCTTGTTGTGGTCATATTTGAGCATGATCCATGGCTTAACCAGAAGCAGTAGCTTGTTCATTTTTTGCATGAAGACGTCAAATAACTTCAATTTTAAGAAACTTCAAAGAGATTTGACAAATTCTTTTACGTTTGGGAGAATGAATAAAAATGTCGAAAAAAATGAGCAAAAAATGGCGGAAAATTTAGACATTTTGATGTTTCTCTTGACTTTTCTCTCAAACCTTTGCACTAAAATCTACATGTAATATACCAAAAGAAAGCTTATAAAAAGTCAAATCAAATAATGTCAGAGTTGAGAGTGAGTTCTTTTTCAGTTTCTTATATTTATTTTTTGAAAAAATCCTAATTTTTCGAAAATGTCCGACATTTGTTCTCATTATATCTCAAAAACTATTTGGCCAAAAAATCTGTAATTTTACTCAATTATTAAGCTAAATATATATAATAATTATGTGAAGTTTCAAGACTCTATCTTAACTGGGTCAAAAGTTGCAGCTTCGAAAAGTCAAAAATGGCGATTTTTAAGGAAAAAAATAACGTATGTTTTTTGAAAATCGGGAAAAAGTTATGGTAATTGTTAAAATATGTAAAAACTTTTGATGCCATAATGTGTCTCTCAAAATTTTAATGAACTTTCGTCTTTACATCATGTCTCTAGCTGCTTTCTAACAAAAGTTATTCAAAAAATTAAAAAGTTTCTAATCACTTGTCCCCATACTGTATTTCCAAATTAATTTTAGAAGCCAAGCAAATTTTAAAAATAACTTGAGAAATTTACTATATGCACGCATTTGTAGCAAAGCTTACTTGAGTACCTTATTAAGGTAACAAACTTTTTAACTACACCAATATAGAAAATTTCCATTAGACATTTTATCTCATTTAAGGTATCGAGAATTGCTTAAAATGACTAAAAAGAAGTTTTAAAAATTTTCGAAACCATTGGAAATACAGAAGGGTGTAGATTTTGAAATTTTGGGAAAATGGATAAAATTTTTTGGGCTAAATCAGATTAAATTGCATTCCAATTTGAACTTTCCAAATTATTTTTTAATTATTTTAAGCAATTATTAGTAACTGTAGTGAGATCAAGTGTTTTAAACACAATAAAAAAACAATAAAATTTTTTAAAATTAATGTAGCAAAAAAATTTTACCCTTAGTAGGCTGTCCAAGTAAGCCTTGCAACAAATGTGTACATCTTGGAAATTTCTATCATGTTTTTAAAATTACATAAAAAGACAAACAAACAAACAACAAAGTAATTTTTCTGCATGTCTCATCAAAAGCTTTCAATTTATTTTTTAGTTCTATTTATATTGAATGATTGCAGTCTGCATGAAAAAAAAAACATAAGAGCGAGTAAAATGTTGAGTGAAGCGAAAGCAATATAAATTAATGCAATTGCCATGTAATTCCAATTTCCTGCCTTTTTCCAAAGCTACAGAAAAAAATTCACGTTGCATCTCATTCATCTCGTTTCATCATCGTTTGTGAACATTTTTTTTCCTGCAACGAGGACTCAGCGAAATGGTAAAAGTAGGAGGGAAAAGATAAGTTTATGATAGCGGGTATGTGAAGTGGACATTAAATACAAGGGAATGAATTTTTGATTAAAGGTATATTTCGAATATTTTTTTTTATCAAAATTAAGAGAAATCAACTCTTTCAAAAAATAACAAAAATCTAACAAAATAAACAGGATTTTATCCTCTTGGTCAAAATTTGAAACTTTTATTTAAATTAATTTAAATCTTTTTTGATCGTTTCATTTAAATTATCATTTTTATTTCCAAAATTATTTTAAAAAAATCTCACCACAAAAAAAATCATCGAAGGACATCCGGTAAAAGTAATTCCCCAAATGTACACATCCATGCATGTATGTTAAAAAGTAAATTTTTTATAAACATTTTTTTTCAACATTGCACAAGAGCAAATGCAAAGAGGATAGCAAAATCCATCAGCAGCAAAAAAATACAATAATATTACAATTAAAAAAACTTTTAAAAACCAACGTTTTTCTCGCCAACTAAAAAGAACAAAATAATTTTTTTCAGGCCGTTTCAAAATCTTCTTGTGAACTGATTAGTAAATGGTGACAGATTTTTTATGACCATATATCCAAAACGAAAAACGTTGGGCGCATAAAACATTGCATTTCTAAATTTATGATATCATGCTTATATACATATCTAAATTTATGATATCATTATAAACAACACAACGCTGTTATTATGAATATCTTCACATACTTTTAATTTAAATAGACGATACATCTCATCAATTTATAACTCGATTGTATATAATGATACTATAGATCTATACACTTATATATTATCATATCACATTATAAATTTAAAAATGCAATGTTTTATGCACCCAACGTTTTTCGTTTTGGATATATGGTCATAAAAAATCTGTCACCATTTACTAATCAGTTCACAAGAAGATTTTGAAACGGCCTGAAAAAAATTATTTTGTTCTTTTTAGTTGGCGAGAAAAACGTTGGTTTTTAAAAGTTTTTTTAATTGTAATATTATTTTCTTCTTTTTAGTTATCCATGTATGATTAAAATTTTTCTATCAAATGTTTTACATTCTTTATTATAAATAAAATCACCTAAACTACTTTAATAAAACAATTTTCTTTTATATAATTTAAAATTTAATACAATACTATATACCATCCCTTCTTGGTTTCCAAAGAAATTTCTTTGGAGTTCCAGACCTAGCCACGAGGAGGCGAAGGTTAGGCAATTTGAATATGAGAGGCTATGTAAGACGCGTCATATTCTTATAGGTCCAAGACGTGGACAAACATATAGGACAAACACAAACACAGACAAGGACAAAGATTAAACACATAATAGGGAGGGAGAAAGGAATAAAAAGGAAGAAGGAAAATGGGATAGAGAATATGGAAAGACAATGAAGAAGCAATGAATTGAGAGGTGATGCCTGCTTATGGTGCACGGTACATTTGATATTGTCGCATTCTTTCCATCTCCTTAATTGCATCTTCATTGCAAGGAGTCTTTCCTGTGAGCTTACTGCAATCTAATTCATCGATTCGTAGGCCATCTAATGATCTTACTCGGCTTAATGCGACATAAGCCTGACCTTTCGTAAATAGCTCACTACCTAGATGAACGACAGCATAATCAACAGTACAGCCTTGCATTTTATGAGCTGTGCAGGCCCAGCATAAAATTAAAGGCAACATTCGTCGTTCAATTGTTCCATAGTTACGGAGAGCAGGAAATTGTACAGATCTTGGCTGTATCAAATGTATGCCATCTCTGCCAAAGTCAACGCGAACAGATGGAATATCGGTATCATACATCTGATCACGACGGAAATATGGCCAAATTATTTCACTAATTGTACCGATTGCACCATTTACAAGACCAGTTTCCACATTAATGTTGGATCTGAGCATAACTTTAGCTCCAACAAATAAGACCAATTCCTTTGGCAGTGCTCCCGTTTTATTGATATCAGTAGATACAATAGTATTGATATCTACATTGGTAGCATTTCTTGTTGGATTTACAAGAGTATCATCTGCTTTAATCGTATACATTTGTACTCTTAGATGTCGATAATATTCAAGCACAGCTTCATTATGTGCTGCTACCATGGCCTTCTTTGGATAAATGCGAATTGCTTTATGAAGAGCAAATTCGCCAACTTGATCTTCTTCGGTCATTATCTTTGACATTAAAATTTGAAAATGTTGAGCAGTAAGTTCGCCAACTCGGAGTGCATTTAGAAGATCAACAAATGTTGTATCTCCTTGTTGTCTCATATTTTCGGTTAATTCAACTAAACCGAAGAGTCTCCATAAATGAGTGGCAGGAAGAAAACGTAATGGCTGGTCAAATATCGGAGTCATTTTTACTGGTGGTAATTGTAATAAATCTCCAAACACAATCACATTTAGTCCTCCGAATGGCTCGTCTTCTTTCTTTTTCAATTGTCGCAGTCGTGAATCAACTTGACAGAATGTCTCATAGCCTATCATTGATACTTCATCAAAAAAGACCCATTCAATGTCTTTCCATTGATTTCTCATTACTTTCAAGTAATTTCCTGTTAAAGGATGAAGTGGACCAGTAACAGTACCATCAACTTGTACTGGAAGTCTAAGCAAAGCATGCAATGTTTGGCCACCGACTAATCTTGCAGCAACACCAGTTGGAGCACCAACTTTAACTGCTTGCCTTCCATAACATCTGTTAATTTGATTTTTAAGTGCATTGAATGTAAAAGTTTTACCTACACCTGCGCCACCAGTTACAAAGAGTTTTAAACGTTCATTACTACCAGCCATTTGCTGATGAATACTGCGAGTAACTAAATTAAATAAATCTCGCTGTTGGACATTCAATGCATTTCGAACAGTTTCGAACTGTTCATCAGTCATTAGTTGCTCTGGTACTGCTTCTTCTTCTAATTCTGCTTGTACAACGTCTTCTGGATTATCAAGCAAATTAAATGCATGTGCTTGAGTAAATGCAATCTCAAGCTGTCTATCACGTTCACGGAAAGTTTCCATGAACGCACTTCTTTCTTTTAATGTTTCTTCGCAAGCAAGAAATGCTTCGCGTGCAGATAATTCGCCAAGAAGCTCGCTTTCATTATAATATGGCTTATATTGAAGAAGCAAACTATAGAAATAGTTTTCTGGATCAGAGCTCATCATAAAATAAGGAACACGCACAACTGCTGGAATCTTTCTTACTGCCATTCTCTTCTTATCAGTAAGAGTTATATATTTCTTTCTGCCAGATTGTTCTTCTTCAATAGCATCAACATTTTCTTCAACTTCATCATTCTTTTTATAATCTACTTCAAATCGCATTGCAAATTCAAGTAAGCACATATTTGGAAAGTCAAAATCTGGATGCTCACGTGGACGCTTTTCATATCGTTCAAATATATTGCTGCACATGCCAACAGCTTCATTTCCTTCAAATTTGAGAACGTAATATCTTTGCTCAGGTTTTCTTGTGTTAAGAAATACAGTTGTTCGTGAGCTTCCACGAAGAGGAAGATGGCATAAGCGATATGCACATTCTGCTGCAGATACTTCTCGTTCTTTTAATATACGCATGCAAATTTTGAAGAGTTTTCGTGAAATATTTGTTTCTTCAAGACGAATTTTTCTGATAGCTGCAGCAATACTACCAGTTAAATCTGTTGGTTCAGATTTTGCAACATATTTCGCGATATAATGCGCAATAGCTTCATTATTTCCACATGGTTGAATATCCATGTTTGCATTCCAGAGTTTAAGAATCTCTGGATTGTAATTGTTAATATATGTTTCGTTGCTATTGCGTTTAAGTGTACAGAAACGACCACCATTGCGAATAAATTCATCAGAACTTGGTGGAACAATACGAGTTTGTTGAGATGGCTGACGAGGAAATGCGAATCGGCAATTCTGAGAGTTATTCTTGTGACATGTATGTGTATGTTGATGTCTTTGATTTTTCTTCACAAGATTGTGTAGCTCTGGATTTTCTTGTTCAGAAGGATAGTGGCATGAGACAACTTGATCGATTAATTCTATTCCTTCTGGTGTTTCAAAAGATGGAGGATTTTCGATCCAGACCACAAGATGAAGATGTGGACTTCCTCTCTTTTGAAATTCAATACGCCACCAATAATCAATAACTTTTCCACCAAGAACTCGAGCATTTTTCTTTATATATTTCATAAATGCTTTAACTCGTCGAGAAAAGTGGCGACTAAGAACGACAGGATATATTTCAATTAGTCGCTGAACTTCATCAATATTTATTTTGCTAGGATCTTCGTCAGGACGACCGTCAGCAATCAATAATGCTTTTATCATATCATGCCAATGTAAATCATTGCAGCTAAGTGTAATGAACCACGTTGGAGGGCCAATATTTCGTATCATTGCAGTCAGCTCATTAAAGGCTGTTCTCCAATAAGCTGCTGATCCTCTAAGTGATCGCATGTGTAAATGGAGGTCTTCGACTGCTCCATCTCTGCCTCGAACTTTCTTTCCACATGCATTGATTGTGGATTGTATTCGATGATATTCATACATCGAAAGAGCGTAAAATAGGTATTCAACACTTTGGAATCGTGGATCGATTCCAATGATACGCTGTTGATAGTAATCTAAAACTGTGATATCTACATCACGTGTTTCTTTCAATCCATTAATTCCATATGGGAATAGATGGAACCATGCATATTCTTCTGCCTTCTTTTCATGGTTGACATTGACAATGTTATCATTTGTCTTTCGTACTATTTCATTAATGTTCTCATTTTCAATGAGGACATCTTCAACATCAGGCAGATCGAAATCAATGGGTGCCATTAATGATGTTTGCACAGGAAGATGCTGTTCATTTTGTTCATCATTAGTTTCGTGAACAATGGGAGTAGTTTCTACTTCCCGCAAAGCTTGAGCACGAGCAGTATTTCGTTCGATTGCATCGACTTTATGAATAACATCAATATAATTTATCACGAATGGAACATTTCGTGATGATAATGCACGACGAACAATGCGATGAAGCTCTTCAATTGTATCGCATTCAATGATGCAAGCTTTGCCATTTGCTGCTGAGGCACCTGCTGGACCACACGAATGTGAATCAGTAAAATAGTACTTGTCATCATAATGCATGAGACCAAGTGACTTTGATTCACATACAAGAACACCGGCATTATGTTCAATGAATAACATTCTAATGGCATTTAATAAAGTGTGACCAATAACACCGTCATTAATGTTATCTTGTAAACTGCCAGTGCATACCCATTCATCATCATATTCGAGAGCAAATACATTATCATACATGATAAAGTCATGTTTGATGATATCAAGATTTCTAATTGACAAGTATCCGCTTCCATCAATTGGGAAAGCTTGCGCATTATCTCTTGTCTTATAATGAATATCCGCAAAGATACCATCACCTTCAGTCATATTCTGATCAAGAATATTTTTAGTCCATCGACTTGGAGGGAGAATTGCTGCTCGAACAATATTTGCAAGGACCATTGCGTAACATTGAATTCCACCGAATTCAGGAAAGACATCTAAATTTCCTTGATGCCAAGAAGCTCGCAGAATGCGTGATACATTCTTCTTTTTATCAATAGGTACATATGCACTTCGTGCTGATGGTGCAGCAGTAGATTCAGTAACAGTATTTTGCTGATTAGTTTCTACAGGAATAACACGAATTATATCTCGTGTTTCCAAGCGAGCAGAATTATTCACTGTTACATCATGATATAATGGATTATTGATAATTAACCAATGAAGTGCAGCATAAACACGTTCACGTAAAATCCTATATTCTCTTGTGCTATTCAAGTTTTCAAGAGTTTCAGTGATTACAACTAATCCTGTATCATCACTTGAACGTGGAAGAATGTTTTGCAATTTATCAGTAACTTCGAATATGTCGAGGGCAAACAATGTGGCTTGTCCTTTAAAGCCATATTGACCAAAGCGACCATCAAACTTGATCACATTAACATAAGGAATAATACGCGATAAAAGTCGACGTTCTGCTTTAGTTAAAGCTTTTATTTCATCAGGAATGTCACCTGGTCGCATATTATTCCAATAAGCTTTGGAAGGACATTGAGTTTTGCTACTTTTTAAATGTGTATGACAACGATGGCATACGATAATTATATTTTTTTCGGCAAGTTCTTGAGGCAAATATGGCTTTGGAGTTACATTTTGATAAGTTGCTACTTGGTCAGGGTAGCATTTCTTTTCACAGATGTCACAATTTCTATCACAAAAGGTATTAATTGTTTTGTTAAATTCTTCCACATTTGTCATACGTTGAGCATATTCAATTCGAAGACGTTGAAGTCTTGCTTCATGCTCTTCAGGAGTTTCATTTAATCTTAAACGTTCATGTCTCAATCGGTCCTGTTCGAGCCGAGAGATATATTCTTCAGCAGTTTCTTCTGCTCGAGCTTCTTCATGTCTCAATCGGTCCTGTTCGAGCCGAGAGATATATTCTTCAGCAGTTTCTTCTGCTCGAGAAATTTCATGTCTCAATCGGTCTTGTTCAAGCCGAGAGATATATTCTTCAGCAGTTTCTTCTGCTCGAGAAATTTCATGTCTCAATCGGTCTCTTTCGAGCCGAGAGATATATTCTTCAGCAGTTTCTTCTGCTCGAGCTTCTTCATGTCTCAATCGGTCTTGTTCAAGCCGAGAGATATATTCTTCAACAGTTTCATTTGCTCGTGTCTGAGCAATACGAGTTCTAACTTGTTCAAGTCGAGAGAAGTGTTGTTCAGCTGTCTCAATCGATCTTGCATATTCATGTCTCAATCGGTCTTGTTCAAGCCGAGAGATATATTCTTCAAGTGTTTCATTAGCTCTTAATTTGGTCACTGTTTCACGTATTCTTAGACGTTCAGCATTGCGCTTTGCTTCGGAAGCTTCATTTTGGCGTTTTCGCCGTTTTTCTAATCTAATAGACTTACCCTGTTCCGTCTCTTGAGATAGCTTCTCCAGTCGCTTTTCTTTCTTTTTCTCCAAGCGCCGTTTGCGCTGTGTAGCTGTTTCACGGACCATAATGACAACTCTGAAACAAAACAATTAATTAATATTATACATATATGATAATTTGATTAATAAATTAGTAGTATTAACATCAGTAATAATATAGATCAATTAGTATGTCAGACTAGTGACGAATACGAGCTTTGTTCGAATTTTGATATAGATCACTGAGTACGATTCATGACTCTAATGAAAATTTCATCCTTACCTATTCTTTCTTTAACACTTCTTTTCTTTCTTTCTTTTCTTCACTTTTCTTTCTTTCTTTTCTTCACTTTTCTTTCTTTCTTTTCTTCACTTTTCTTTCTTTCTTTTTCACTTTCTTTATTTAACTTTTATTTATATTTTTATTTTTTTTTTTTATAATTTTTCTCACTTTAATCACTATTTTCACTTTAATTTTTCTTTATTTATATAAACACTATCACTTCACTTCAATATAATCACTTTTTATTCACTTTAATCACTTAATCAATTCACTTTACTTCACTTTTTAAAAATTTTAAATCACAAAATTAAATTTTATTTTCAAAACAAATTTTGAACTAAAAATGTGCTTTTTGTTGCGCAACACTTAGCTTGGAC
Source organism: Polypedilum vanderplanki (assembly GCA_018290095.1). Taxonomy (NCBI): domain Eukaryota; kingdom Metazoa; phylum Arthropoda; class Insecta; order Diptera; family Chironomidae; genus Polypedilum; species Polypedilum vanderplanki. Next base: position 32,529 of record JADBJN010000008.1, read on the forward strand.
ACGCACGACAAACTAACGGAAAGCGATCACCGCGCCACCAAAGGCGAAAATTAAAACTAAATCGCCATATAAAATTAAATTTTGAAAATATTCTTTCAAATATAGCTCAAGTCATGATAAAATGTATATAAAAATGCATTGTCATCGGGTTCTGAGCTGTATGTAAAGTTTCAAAAGTCTAGCTAGTCGAAAAGTGGGTGAAAATTAAGTTACAAAATTCCACCGTTACAGACAAACAGACAGACAGACAGACAGACAAGAAAGTAAGTTGAGAAAAACGTTGGAAAAATACAAATTTATAGTCTCGAGCATCAGCAGCATCTCCATGGTCCTTTTTCTCTTTTCCTCACACTTACCACTCATATGCCGATGGAAATTCATGCAATTCTTCTTACTCTGTGCACGGAGATTCGCGAATTTTTTCCCGCTTTTCTCTTTCCATTTTTCTGCTTTTGCTTGCCTTTCAATTTCTGCTGGCCACATACACGAGAGCCAAAATACACACATGTATAAATATATCGACTTCACCATGCATAAGTTTATATAATATTCTCACATTGCCGATTTTTTTTCATTTTCGCTGCTACAAAACAAACTTTTTATATTTGTGAGTCGCTGTATGATGCGCTTTTCAGTAAGGCTTCTTTTGATGGAAATAAAAAAGAGAGAATTATAAAAAATATATTGTGTGCATAAAAAGGTGAAGAAACTTCTTTGAAAATTATAAATTTTTCAGTTTTCACTAATGTTTTTCTATAAAGAGCAGATATGAAAGTAATTACTTTAAAAAAATCCAAAATGTTCAAAAATGCTTGAATTAGTAAAAATTTTGAATGTTTTTTTATTTCTTTTCATATGAACATAGAAAAACAATTTACAATCAAATTGTAAGCTTAACTGACATTTTTGAAGTCTAAAAATGCATATTTTCCATAATTCCAAAAAAGTTCTAAATTGCCTCAAAATTTTAACTTTTTTTGGACAAATTTGTAATATTTTAAAAAAAGTGCGCTAAAAATCAAAAATGTACCACAAAACTCAAAATTATCCTATATACGAAAAATTATTACTAAGTTTGTAAACAAAATATACATAAATTATTTAAAAACAATTTTCCATTCCTTGTACTCTTTCACCGTCCGTCCACTCTTTTTTCTCCCTACCTTCTATACCCCTCTCCAACTACCTTACTCACTTATCGCAGCCACCTCGCAATTTTCAATTTTTTTCCGCCGCACAAACGAAAAAAAGTTCACTTCTGCTTTGTTGTTATTATTGTTGATGCTTACGTCGAAATAAAAAAAATTGCGCTTCACAGCTAAAAAAATCATCATCGTATGCATGCACACATCTCCAAAAAAAAAAATACATATAAAACGAAGTGGGGTTGTTTGAATTTTGAGATGGAGGAAAAAAATAACAAACGTGAGTACTTTCAATAACACCCCCAACATCACACCAGTTACCTCGTTCGAATTTTTTTTTCATCGTCGTCATAATGCGAATTGTCCAGTTTCACATTTTTTTTCTATGCGATAGGAGTAAAACCTTCATCACTCATACTGCTACTGCTATTGCTGCTGTGAATGAGTAAGAGAAAAAAAAACCCTATTAATTTGAATTTCAGCCATATATTGTGATTATGTCCAGATCGAAGCGGCGGAATGAAAAAAAAATGAATGTGCTGCTGCTACTTCAGAAATGACAAAAATTTCTCTCTTGTTGAAGGAGGACGAATATTTTTTTTTCGAGCGACCAAATAAAATTGAGAGAAAAAAAAATTTTGTCATCAGATTTTGAATTTTTTCTCTGTCGCTTGCAGTAGCTCATTGTCTATTGATTTTTTTTATTTCATTCTCGTCGATGTATGTTTTTAGATGGTTGTTATTGACATGAGAAAGAAAATGGAAATAAAATTTTCTTTGATGAGTTCTTTTGTTAGATTTGTCAATTTATTGGCAAATTGTTGATTGAAAAGCATTTTTAATTATTACATTCTTGAAATTTTGACAATAAAATTTTTATTAAAATTTAAATTTTTAACCAAATTTATTTATAATGAATTATTTTCCTGGTTTGAGAATTCGTTGCTCATTTTCTTTTGATTTTAGTTCTTTTAAATGCATAATCTTACTTTAAAATTGCTGGCACCTGCTTTTATTTGCTTCCTTTATTGGCATTTTAAATTTTCCAAACTTGAGTATTTTCTGAATGTTTTGTAAATTTCACATCAAAAAATTTCATCCTCATTTTTTTTGTTAAAAAATTGTCAATTTTTCATCGACATCAGAACACAGTGAAAGATTAATTTTACATCATCATGAGTTAAATGATGAAAAAAAAGATAGACAGTCAGACTATGAAGGCATCACTTAGAGCATACGACAGAAATTAAAAAAAGTCGAAAACTCAGAAAAATTTCACACTATACAAACACACGAAGAGCGAGGTAGAATTATAATATCATTATCAAAGTGTCATCACGACGGTCTTGTTAATTACATTAGACACTCGCCTTGTTGTGTCATGATGAGACAGTTAATGCTATAGCATACATACAAATATGGCTCAAATAGATTGCTCTTTCTCGCACTTCCATTCACTCTCGCTGTCTGTGTTCGTTTGTGGCAATTATGAAATGAAATTGGCTAATAATAATTTTAATCACCTCATTACGTGACTTCATTCGTTGCCATACCTTTAAGCTGACTTTACTTTTATTTAATTTTTTTTTTGCTTTAAAATTCAATTGATGAGTTTTTTTAAAAAATATTTTGACTTTATTGTCAATTTTTTACATTTTTTATGCAAAAACAAATTTTAGATTAAAAGGCATGATTTTTATTCTTGGAAATTTTAGGAAAAGTCCTTATTTTATAACCTTCATGAAGGTTTTTAGATTTGTCCCTATTAAGTCACATTTATTAGCCTTAAAAAGAAAATTTAAAAGTGTTATAAAATTTATTTATGACAGTTATAAAAGTTTTATAATAGTAATAAACAGAGTTGTTAGAGGCGAGAGGCGAAAAAAAATTAAATTTTTAAAATTATCAATTTTTCTTTTTTATTGAGAGTTATAATTATCAGAAAGCACGGGAAAAATAGTGGAATAATTAATTCTCAAAATTTCGATTTTTCCGAGACCAAAAACTGTTTTTCAAGGGTATTTTCGCTCATTTTTGTGTTCAAAAATTCATAACTTTTGACCAGATTATCCGAAAAATATGATTGATAGCTTATTAGAAAGGCAATTTTAGGACCTTTCTAACGATATATAATATGAAATGTATTACTCAAATTCGCGACCACAAGAGCAGCATTAATGATGTCTCGTCACAATTTTTTGGCATTTAATTGGGTGAAAAATTCAAAAAAGCTTCGTAAAAATTATTTTATTGTCCTAAATTATTGATTTAGATTATTTTTACGCAAAACATACAAAATTTTTTCAAAAAATTGATTTTTTACAAGAGAGCATGCACTACAGCATGTGCTGCCGGTCTGGGAAAGCCTTTATGGAAAATTTTTTAGAATTGCTTTAAATATCTTTAAAATAACAGAAAATGATAAAATATGCAATAAAATTGAATTATTAGATTAAATTTAATTTTAAAATCACTACTTAAATTTAAGGAAATTCAAGAAAATTTGCCATTTTAAAAAAAAATCTTATGCACTTTTCTATACAAATATCATCTGGAAAATCAATTTTATTGCATATTTTTTTATTGCTTGTCATTTTAAAGATATTTAAAGCAATTCTAAAAAATTTTCCATAAAGGTTTTCCCAGACCGGCAGCACATGCTGTAGTGCATGCTCTCTTGTAAAAAATCGAATTTTTGAAAAAATTTTGTATGTTTTGCGTAAAAATAATCTAAATCAATAATTTAGGACAATAAAATAATTTTTACGAAGCTTTTTTGAATTTTTTACCCAATTAAATGCCAAAAAATTGTGACGAGACATCATTAATGCTGCTCTTGTGGTCGCGAATTTGAGTAATACATTTTATATTATATATCGTTAGAAAGGTCCTAAAATTGCCTTTCTAATAAGCTATCAACTATATTTTTCGGATAATCTGGTCAAAAGTTATGAATTTTTGAACACAAAAATGAGCGAAAATACCCTTGAAAAACAGTTTTTGGTCTCGGAAAAATCGAAATTTTGAGAAATAATTATTCCACTATTTTTCCCATGCTATTTGTTAATTATAACAACTAAAAAACCATGGAACAGATTTTTCCGATGAAAAAAAATTCTCGCCTCTCGCCTCTTTTCGCCTCTCAGAGGCGGCCTCTTTGAGAGGCGGCCTCTGAAAAAGTCTCGCCTCTGTCAGAGGCGGCCTCTGGAAAAAGTCCGCCTCTCAAATTTTTTTCAGAGGCCGACTTTTTCAGAGGCGCGCCTCTTTTGGAGGCCGCCTCTATTTTCGCCTTTAACAACCCTGGTAATAAATATTTTTATAACTGTCATAAAAAAATTTATAACACTTATAAATTTTCTTTTTAAAGCTAATAAATTTGACTTTATAGGGACAAATCTCAAAAACTTCATGCCAGCTACAAAATATTTTTCTCCGTGTAGCTTGAAAACCAAATTTTAAAGTTTGCTCTATAAAAGTTATCAAGATCTTAACCTGTTGGTTTTAAATTAGAGTTCAACAGTATGCAATCAAAGAGAATGCGTATATTTTTCCTTCTTATTTGAATTATATTGAAGCCTGTTAAAACACTATTCTGTCAAATGTTATTCATAGAATTTTTTTTTCGAAATTTTTCNTTCAGCGTTGCGCTCTTCTTCTGACGCTTCATTACGGCGTTTTCGACGTTTTTCTAATCTAATTAACTTACCCTCTTCGGTCTCTTGAGAAAGCTTCTCCTGTCGCTTCTGCTTCTCTTTTTCTAAGCGCCGTTTGCGCTGAGTTGCTGTTTCGCGGACCATAATAACTCTGAAACAAAACATTTAATATTATACATATATGATAGTTTTATTAATAAATTAGTAGTGTTAACATCATTAATAATATACATCAGTTAGTATGACAGATTAGTGACGAGTATGAGCTTCGCTCGAGCTTTGATATAAATCAATGAATACGGCTCATGATTCTGATGAAAATTTCTTTCTTACCTAATCTTTTTTTTTTCTTTCTTATCTTCACTTTTCTTTCTTTCTTATCTTTATACTTTCAACTTTTACCTTTCATTTTCTTTCGGTTTCTTATCCTCACCATTTCTTCGCTTATCTTTGTCTTTCTGATTTCTTTCCTTTTTCTTCACTTTTATTTTTCCCTATCTCTGTTTCGCTTTCTTTCTTTCTTTTCTTTAACACTGCAATCACTATCACTTATCTTTTCAATATAATCACTTTAAACACTTCTTATCACTCTATTACTTTTTTAATTGATAATTTTTATAAAATTTATTTAATTTTTTTATTTTCAAAACAAATTTTATGAACTGAAAAATGTGCTTTTTGTTGCGCAACACTTAGCTTGGACACACACGACATCTGAATGTAAAGCGATCGTAGCGCCATCAATGGCAAAAAATGGAACTAAGTCGCCATATAAAATTTAATTTTGTAAATATTCTTTAAAATATCCCGTAAATCATGACAAAATGTATACAAGAATGCATTGTCATCGGGTTCTGAACTGTATGTAAAGTTTCAGAACTCTAGCTAGTCAGGAAGTGTGTGAAAATTGAGTTACAAAATTTGTACGTTACAGACAGACAAACAGACAGACAGACAAGAAAGTAAGTTGAGAAAAACGTTGGAAAAAATGATACTAAATGATGTAAATTTGTTCAAATTTAATATGAAATAAATTTGAAAAAATTTCATATTTGCACGAGCTCAATAATTTAGTATTAATGAAGCTAAAA